>OZ023168.1:18753523-18978523 GCA_963678695.2 Diplodus puntazzo | reverse complement strand
GGACAGAGGTGGGTTGATACAGATGAGATCAGTGGAGCAGTCTGTCCGGCTGACGTCCCCCCCCCAAAAAAACCCCAGCAACGTCGTGATGAAGAGTCAGCAGCTACAAAGTGAACAATGGACGACCAAACTGCGGTGGCAAGGGTGCATCTCTCAGCGAGCTGCTGCACGCAGACAGACAGAACTGTTTAAATATTTGATGACAGGAGCAAGAATAAACACAGATGAAAGGGTGGAGGGAGGGACCCCGTTGGGCTGTCTTTCCCTCACCAACCCCCCCTCTTCTTTTACAGCCTCGCCACGGGTACAGAAGAGGGACAGCTGAAAAAGATGACAGGCCTGCAATCTTAACCCACCCAAACCACCAGCCCCGCCCCAGCCCACCTCTATCTCTGTCATCTCCTCCCCTCTTTGATTGTGGCTTCACTTTGAGTCTGCTGTTTGCCCTCCCATCAGACTGTAGGTGTGTGTGTGTGTGTGTGTTTGTGTCAAATAACAGCCTAGCAATCTGCCATTTTGTGTGTGTGTGCACAATTACCTTGTCGTGCCACTATTAGGCTTGCCATGCAGTCTGGGACGCTGGTGCCGGCTGCCAGGAAGGTGATGCCCATGATGACATCTGGGATACCGAGTGTAAAACCTATCACGGTCACCTAACCGGGAAGGAAAAGACAGACAGACTGTGACAAATTGTACTTTGGCCCGTGTCCCTGTGTGTCCTCACTGCGTGCGTGAGATAAACAAAACAGGGACCCACGCCAAAAAAAAAAAAGTTAGCGCTGCTTTGTGTGCAGCGAATCTGTAAAGAAGCCACAGTTAACGGGGCTAGCTTGTTTGCTGTTGATAATTCTTGTTAATGTTTTCAAATAAAATTCTAGCATATAGCCTACCTTTATTATACCTTTTTTTTAATATATAGAAATACCCCAAAAAATTGGAAACCACAGGCTGCAGCAGAATAAGTAGCATATCACTGAGACGCCGACATTATCAACATCTCTGTCAGTTTGCGTCCATCCCCCCCTTCACTCACCATCCACACCATGATGTACGAGAAGCCGGCGATCCACAGGGTGGAGCATGCGAAGGACAGCATGAACCAGTTGTCCCAGCGAGGTGTGGAGCAGTTAGGGACGGTGAAGTACAGCAGCAGACACAGGGGCCAGGCCAGCAGCCACTTCAGCTTGTTACACACACCAGCTGCAAACACACACATAAAAAGGCAGTGTCAAGACTGAGATGGACTGCGTGGAGGGAAGACGGGTAGAAAAACAAACTATTATGCCCTCATGCTGCCCTGTAAAATTGCTTTATTGTATATTTTCGTCGTGTATGCAGCAAAGGAAGAATTTCATTGTACAGAGAAACATGTTTCCTTACTGTGCACATGACGCTAAACACTTTAAATCTTGAATTATACTAAGGATGTCCTCTAAAACTGACAATAAACAGTCATTTTCCAGTCCAATAAACACGTATTTAAATATGATTCATGCAAATTTGGAGACAGACTTTATGCATTTCTTTGTTTGTGGTCATATGTATATGAATGCATTTGAATTTGATGCATTTGTAATTGATGCACTGTAACACGATTTGCAGGATTAATATCATGGTGTGACACGGGTGAACATAGGAATGGTCAAAAAGACTCATTGTTTCGATGAAGACTTAATTTGATCAAAATGCACTTGGTATGGTAAGAGTTAACTCTTGCAGCATCTTGCAGATGATCGACAGAGTTGTGGTTCTGCTTTTGTTAAACTAATTTAATCACATGGTTTGTGTTTTTATCCAAATTCAGATCAAATCAATCCAACTTATACTGATGAAATGTGTGTTTCACCCTTTTTATTTAATACTTGAAGCAAAGATAGCCTTTAGCTGTGTGTGAAATATGCCAATGTGTGAGGATTGTACTGCTGGATGGAGACTGTTGCTCTGATGGAGCAAGTGGAAACGCCATGTCAAAATAAAATGAAGGAGAACTGTACTCAAAGCACCGAATAGCTCTGTACGCAGATGACGTAATTATGTTTTGCTTCAGTCTGGAATGAACCCTGCTTACCTCACTTCACCTGATAAGTACGTTTGGCATCTTTTCAGGTTGCATAATAAACAACAGCAAATCTGTACTAATGTTTATGGCAAAAAATGAGGGGCTTAACCCTCCAAATTTCGAAACTGGGATTCACTTCCCTGGGCGTTAATATCACCCTCTCCATTGACCAAATCAAACCAGCTAATCACAACCCCCTCTCAGATGCAGTTATGCAGCTCCCTCCCCCTCTATCTACTCTATAAGACATCACTTTAAAACATTCAGAAGCCAAGGGACGTGTGTCTTTATTATACAATCTGTTTGTGAGCAAGTGCAAAGAATCTTCAAAAAGTATTCTGCAGGCTTTGAGAACAGATTTGAAAGAGGATGTAACCAAGGAGGAATGGTCAGAGGGTCGCTCCTGAGCTCAAATGCAAGAAGTAAACACACTCCTGCACCACCTGCACCCCAAATATTCCTGAAACATGCGTCAAATGTCATCACCAGAAGCAGTCTAAAAACAGCACGTATGGGAACTAATTCTTGCTAATAACTAGTCAAGCACAGTGACAGCAGTCACTCCTGAGAAGAAAGCAATTCATATTTCAAGAGATGTTCAACTACTTTTTCATAAACAGAAGTGACACAGACACATTTACACGGGTGCATCTTCTGCAGCTACCTGGGCACTGGTGGGGAACGAAGGGTCCCTCCCCTTCCTCCTCTTCTTCTTCCTCGTCGTTTTCGTTGTTCTCATTGTCCTCGTTCTCCGTCTCGTTGCCCGCCTCGTCCTGGCGAGCACCCCGCTCGGCCCCCGACAGCCCATTTTCTACGCCCCGCCTACTTCCTCCTTTCGCTGGAACATCGGAGTCACCATTGGTCAGAGTCCGCGTGTTGATTAGGCGCTGTCTCTGTATCACACACAGTTAGACAAACATACTAATGGAATTAGCCTGATCAAACCTTGAATACTAATTACCTTTATAGTACAGAAAATTATTAACAACACTAAAATTGAAAGCACAAAAAAAATCACATTTATTTGTTTATTTGACAGGAACGTTGCACAGCTACATAGTTTTTATCAGAGTCAGCTATAAGCTAATGGGCAGCAAGTTGTTCTGGGGGGCTAAGGATGCTACAAAAGCTCCCAAAACCTAGTTCACCTGTCAGAAGTAGCACAAACTGATATCTGATATGAGTTTCAGGATCGCATGACTCAATAGGGCCTCAATAAGACAAAAAAACAAAACATGCCACGATTAAATAGTCTCTTAGTGACTTAGACCAAACAGAAAGTCAGCCACTTTGAATTTAGCGTTAATTTGAGGAGGACTACATGTAAGTGAGGTTTTCTGCAACATTGTCTCTGTGATTTTCTATTCCCATGTAAAATAGCAAATGAGACAGATCATGTTAAAGAATCAAGTTTCTACATCCTTTCTTGACAACTTGATGAGAAAAGGATAAAAACACACCAGACTCGTCAGTGGCGGAGCTGATTTGCAGGCTGGGGCCTCAGTGCAGCACCTGATTACCTTGTTAAAGGGGCTGTCTATAACGCTTTTCCCTGCCTGCACAAAAACACACTGCATTCTGCTTCAAATTGGATATGGCAGCGATCTTTTTTTTTTTTTCCCAATCAAAAGCCGAGTTGTGGTACGCCTATGCACCAGTTGTAGTAAAACCCCTCACCTCGGTGATGAGCATCCGCGAGGCCATGGTGAGGCGAGTTCTGGGGGAGAAGTGGCTGGTTATCATGATCCTCATGCCTGCCTCGGAGAAGGTCAGCTGGTGGGGGTACGCAGACAGCAGCTCATCTACCATCAGCACCGACGGTTTCCTGTGGTGGTTTGCTGTACAACACACACAGACGTGACCGCATGGGAACACATCCATCTACTACATTTCATACTTTGTAATATCTGTGCTCTAACATCCACGGCACACTATAAAATCCCATGTTAACAATATAACATTGATGAAAATAAAAAATGCATAAATTCACATTAAAATTCTACTTAATTATGCAATTTAGTTGAGAGAGCAGGACTAAGAGCGCATCAACTATAAAATCACAACCATAAGCTCATAATTATACACTAGTATTAATATGGTCCTAATGAAGACACAAACTAAACTATGGTAACTGGTAAGAAAGCAGAAAATCTAAGTTTGGACCTCGTGTTTTCTACAATTATGGAATCTGTAAACCATCAACCACATTATTCAACCCTGCAAAGTTTGTTACATTTGACGTAGCTGCAGAGGAAGGAGGAGACTTTGAGTCCTGCATCTCTCTCTCTGTTACAATTTTAACTACTTGCAACAATGAAATTGCAAAGAAGCAAATGAAATATATAAGATACATGACTAAAAGGGTTTGAGCTAAACATTGAGAAGTGGGGATATGGCGCCCCCTATCGCCGTTGCAGGAATAGTTCTTTCGATAAACCTTTTG
Organism: Diplodus puntazzo; assembly: GCA_963678695.2. NCBI lineage: Eukaryota > Metazoa > Chordata > Actinopteri > Spariformes > Sparidae > Diplodus > Diplodus puntazzo. Next base: position 18,974,021 of record OZ023168.1, on the reverse strand, counting down.
CGCTCACTTTTTTGTCTTATTGTTAAGTACTGAGACAGAGTCAAAAAATATGTTTGTGTCGTTTAAGACTGGCGTTAGGATCGACTTGTAGACGGAGTAGCGACCACCTGTTGATTCCCTGAGTACTAAAAAATTTACCTTTCTTAAGTAGAACTGCAGTCGCATCACAGCCATCATCTAGTTCAGCGTTACTGGCCGCTCCGTTTCTCAAAGTGGATGAGTTCTTCTTCCGCCTCTCCAGAAAACGAACAATGTAGGAGTTCATCCTGAAACAGACGTCGGGTGAAATCCAGTTCAGTTCTAATATTCATGTTTTGTTTCACTGAGCTGCTGCGGAGCTGCTGTGTGGCCCGACTGCACTCCACATAAAATCAATGTTTCATTTATTTATCAGCCATTTCTATTTAATGCGGTCTTTTTTTTTCTTGAGTTTTCTATCAGCACTAAATATCACCATTTTTTACCCAGGCCACAGAAAATACTCACAACTGGCCGGAAGCAAAATGTACATTACAGTCAGGCACTGACATCGTGTCCTCATCATCATTATAGTTCGACACTCAAACACAGAAAGGTGTTCAGTGAACTGACTCTGAAAGTGCCAAAACATTGTTTCCAGAAACAAAAAATAAAAAGCAATATTGTATTTACAATTTGGCCATGGTGTAGGTGGCATAATGTAACCCGTCTATGTGATCTGACTATCCTTTCTTAAGAAAAGCCATCAGATGTCATAACTGTGTGCTGTCAGAAATCAATTTAAATGACTTACTTCATGATCAAAATGTAGACGAAATACATCAGAATCAACGTGAGCGCTTCCCACCTGGAAAACACAGTTCAGATCAATTTACCCAATGACGGATTTAGTAACTTTGAGGCTGTGAGTGAATTTTGGGATTTTCCTGTCATTAATTATTGTGATTCATTTTCAAACAATCAATATTCAAGTCATACCAAAATAAGACTTACCAAACCACTTTTTCATCATATATAAACTGTAATATGGAGGAGGAAATAAAAGAGAAGAGAAAAACATATATTTGAATGATATTTGAGCGATACAGATGTTTAAATCACACATACTGAACACATATGAAGGTGTTACAGTTAAGTTAGTGAGTTGTTAAAATTCAGGGGCAGGTATAGACATTTGAAACACCTGGGGCCAAATCCTATAGAGAGGAATATGTAGAACTGAATATAGAACTACATGTAAACAGTATTTATTTGAAATGCTTGGCTGAACTTTATTTAATTTCCTCTCGAGTGTGTGTCTTCTTTCAGAGTATCCATAGATTTCTTCCAAGTTGCATGAGCTCCACGTCCTCTTGTCGTTAAGACCTTGGTCTATCTAGCGTGTGCAGCTGTTTTAACAGTGCGTGCGAGGAAGAGGCAACATATTTTTAACAATATTTTGTCCAAGATAACTCTCTAACTTTTGGGCTGAAAAATTTATCTGCATGTTTTTTTATGTTGTGTAATGTTGACTGTTGAAGGAGGAGAAATGTACTTTTTTTACGTAACATTAGAGAGAGGTGCTCAGACGAGTGCTGAGCTTCTGTCAAAGGTTGACCTGAATTCAAACACACACACACACCTCTCAGTGTGGGCTGCTGCTCACATTAGGTCACGGCTTCTGCGTTTCTCTGGTTCTGAGCGTTGTTGGAAACATTTGGGATAATTCAAGTACACAACTAAACAAAATATATAGCAAAGGTGGTGTCTATTTAGGACATCTTAATGCACAGGCCGTTTGCAGTATGCATGGCAATGAGATAATGGATCTGTTTTTGGCTATGTAAGATTAGTAACTGTTATATGATGCGGGTGAAACAAAGTAAGTGTTGTAGCGCTGTACCACCAGACTACAGAGCAGCTTCTCTTCTCTCCTCTCCTCAACTCATCCTCAGCATTCCACCATAAAAAAAAAAAACTTTTAATAATCTTCAGAGTCCGACCCTGTGGCAGGAAGGCTATTCTCCCTCTGTTGTCGAACAGATAACGTTACATTAGCTGGCCTGTCTGCAGAGAGGGCAGCTGCACACATCCCTTTTAATCTCGTTGAGGGTTGCCAGGCTTCGTCGACAGATTGGTTGAAGTTGTACGCAGAGACAGGACCGTGTATGTGTAGAGTGTGTTTAAGAGACGATCTGGCAGAAAAGCACACAAAACGTCTGGAGTGTGACAGCCATGCGTGGGAGAAATCGGGACAAACAGGAGTGTTGGTAGGTGTGTGTGTGTGTTTGTGTGTAAGTCAGGTGCCCAAGTATGATAACAAAGTTTGCTGCAAAAGTGGTTTTATGAGGCCATAAGTCATTCGTCTTAAATATTTTGGCAGTACGAAAGGGATCCGTGGCTTAAGCCCAACACCCCTATAAATAATCAAGCTCAATGATTCTCCACTCAAGAGACTTCAGGTCGTACGACTGTTCGTCTGGCATCAAGCTGTTACTTACCACTATAAGAGCAGAGATAGACAAGGTGTAGTAGACAGAGTCTCTGAGCAGAGGCCAGCGGGAGAGACGTATCGTCTGTGAGAGAGAGAGAGAGAGAGACAGACAGACAGACAGAAAGACAGACAGACAGACAGGAAAAAGGAGTGAGACGATGCTTTAACCCGCAGGCCCTGAACAACATTTTTTGGTCCTGTTGAGTAACACATCCGACAAGGTGCTCACTGCGGCGCACTACTAACAAGATAAACCGAGCTCCGAGTGTGTGTTTGCGTGCAAGTGTGTGCGTGTCTGTTTCGTCATTACATAACGTGTAATCTAAATAGGAAGAAAATTCTTTCAAGTGCGTTTTCTCTTTTCCTCGTGGGATTACAGCAGGGAACGGGACAGATATCATTTTTTCTGACTCACAACACTTTTGCGGCAAAATAAATGTGAGAGAGGGAGGGGGAGAGAGAGTTGTCTCCATCTAAGGCTTTAAATATAAACTGTGATGAATCAACTAAGACATACCGAAAAAAATATCAGACCTGCTTCAGGCAGAAAATTAAAAATAAATGTAGTTTTTTAGAGAGTAAACAGTGGCAAAGACGAAGCAGACACAGTTTTGCACATGTGTCAACCACTGCCCCCACTGTGGCCATCATAGTCAAGTTGTTCCTATTAAATCAATTGTTCTCTTTAATGCATAACAATGCAGTGTTTAAAATGCTAAATGTTTGTGTGAATGTGAGCGAAAAAGAAGGAAAAACGTCACTGATAATTATTTCCGTGTGTTTGTTTCGTACTGTACCTGCACGGCAAATATACCACACACTCCGATGATGCAGAGGATGTTGAAGACAGCTGAGCCCACGATGGTGCCGACCCCGACGTCACCTTTAGTGATGAACACTCCTGTACAGCACACACACACGCAACACACACACACGCACACACACACACACACACACACACACACACACACACACACACACACACACACACACACACACACACACACACACACGATGACCTCTTTGTTCACATTTGGTTGTAGACTAGATTTCAGGACACAACTACTTGCTGAGTAAAGATACTGTGGAGTAAAGACGTCCTGAGCAGAGAGTGACGTCACACTCTGTCTTGTTATCAGGCTTCTAGTGGTGCTCAATTTGTCAATTTGGGACCTTTTATCAGTAACAATCATTCTCAATTAAACTTTTGGTTTCCTTAAACAAAAATGTCAAACAAATCTATACAATTGTGCGTGCATGCACGTTCATGTTTCTCACCGATCACAGAGGTAAACAGCTCAGGAGCTGAACTGCCTGCTGCCATAAAGGTCGCTCCTGCAACATCCTCACTGAGTTGGAGACGCTGGTTGACAGAAGGTAAGAGAGAGTGAGAAAAACTGGGTTTTTAACAGAAATGCATCAACAAAGCGTTACGCAGAGAGTTGTTGTGTGGCGATGTTAGCTAGGTAGGAGTGCAGTAATAACCTGCAGTGTTTTCTTACCTCACATATCTTCTCTAGTGAGGGGACAAAATAGTCATCGCAGACCAATGCCAGGGCGTAGAACATGTAGACCGCCTGCGGGGCCAAACACACAAACCAAGCAGATCATAATACAATAATACACACATATTAACCTGCTCTAGTTGTGGAAAAGAACCCAAGAAATGAAAAAAGCTTTTTGGATTGTTTCTTCGGGGGAATATAAAACCGAGAATCGGTCTCAATAAACTTAGAAAGCATAGAAATAAAAGGGGATGAGGAATACCTGGAATATCTACATACTATTTGGCCTTTAATGGGAAATACCCCTTGCTCTAGGCTGCTCATGAACACTGTGAGGCTGGCAGCAGGATATACAGCTGGAAAAGAAAACTGTTGATGAGAGTCAAAAACAAAGATCTTTCTTCTTTGTGGTTCAATAAACATTAAGAATCCGATTATTTACAGTCAAGAGATTTGAGGTAGAAAACTAAAACTGAACAGACAAATATTCATATAAACAAATGCTAAGTTATTAGGAATGATGTCACCTCTGTGTGACATGGGGAGCAGTTTTGGTGTCTGAGTCGGTGCATCCTCAGATCACATCCTCTGCTCAACATCTGCATTACACCACGCTGGCAGCCAGATTAGTGCGTGTCCACACAGTGTGGTGTGTGAATGTGTGTGTATTAGCATAGGATTACAGCAGAGCTCACATTTCTCCCATTATTCTCACAGACCATCAGAAGGTTATACTAGACAGATCTAGGTTTTATATAGAACTATATATTTATATATTTTTTGGTGAGGGTTAATGTTGTGTTCGTGCCGTTTGCCGTTACTGTCAACTCAGAATGTTCTCCACGCTAACTTGTCTGCATGAAATGTAAAAAATGAAATAATATTTCATGTTATATCCGCCAGCATGCTCGCTCATTCATTAATTCCACTTGTTCTGCTTGACATTTTTCTTGAATCACTATTTAGCCGACATCAACCCAATTCAAGCTCCTGTCCTGTCGCGTTTCATTCACGGGAACAAGCTGGCAGCTTTCACTGAGTGTGCAATGTGCAGCGCTGCAGGTGACACTCACACAGAGGACGTGCAGGCCCACAGCTCCGTCCATTCGCTCCTGGTTGGTGAAGTAATCTCTGGGGAACTCGTGAATTGCTGTAGAGAAAACACACACACACACACACACACACACACACACACACACACACACACACACACACACACACACACACACACACACACACACACACACACACACACACACACACACACACACACACACACACACACACACACACACGTGTAAGGAGAATAAATGCAAAACATTTACTGCGATGACAGAAGGAAACATCCTGAGGGACTTAACCAAACAAACACAGAAAAATAAACAAATATATAAATTCAATGTGACAAGCACAGATAAAAGTCAAATCGACCACTGAATTTAATATACATGGGAAGGGCAGAAGCATCAATGGAAAGTATTGGCACTACAATGAATCCAAATGAAACCATCTTAAATCCAGTAAGAAGACACAGAAAAATACATCTGATTCTTGACTGATTGCTTCTGTTCTGTGTACAACGAGAACAGAAATGAAGTTTGTGACCAAAAGTCACCAGAGCTCACAGGCAGGAATCAGGACCTGTCAGTCAAAGGAAATATCTGGTCACCATAACAAGGTTTTGTTATGGTGACCACGACTGTATTGAAACTTACAGTCGTGGTCAAAAGTTTACCTTCACTTGTCAAGAAGTGTGTTCAGCATTCATTACTTCTGTACAGAACCAGAACACTCTTGTCACAGTCCTGTTGGAGGGGGAGCCAGAGCTGAACTTCCAGGCATTCAAGATGTAATTCAGATATGCACGGCATTGCTGTGCTCCGGCTAGTGTTGTCAAAACTCTGGATTTTGCAACACAAAGGTGCTCTGAATATCTGAAACAGTTTTAATACTCATTTGCTGTAGTATCAATACACCTGCATCAGCCACACTTTCTCGCTTTCTCTTCTGTCTGACAGCAACACACACACCGCTGCGGTGTCCACGTAACCCTGCCTCCTCTCACTCGCTCAAACCGCTCTCTTCTTTTCACTCATCTCTTTTGCTCCATTATTGACTAGTTACATGAAACCGGAATCAAAGAACTAGCGACGACAAAAGATGACTGCTGCGTCGCCATTATTTTTACACTAATAGCCACTTCTTGCAATTGGCACTGGTGAAAAACAAGAATAAACTGCGGTAAATCTTAATGATTTATCTCTCAGGCTCTGCTGCCGATTCTAAATGCTTGTTAGGCAAAAAAAGTCGTAGACAAGGGCTGATTAGTGCCAAAGGTGCAGGAAACACCACAGAAATTAGGGCCTCAGATGCTCCCTCACTGTCTGCCTGGTATGTCAGGGCGCATGGTGAAGGAAGACAACAGTGGGAGCGCTGGTTGGAAAAGGATTTGAGCGTGCCCACGTGCAAGCGATGTTACAGACCAGAGCTAAGGAACGGTACTTCATTGTTGTGTCAGCTTTATTCCTTTGGTATTGAATATGGGATCGGATAAATATATTTTTCAAGGTATTGTATCAAAGTTAGAAATTAACATATCGTGACGACACCAGCTTCCGCCCCCACAACGAAAAGCTGAAACAAAAGAAGAAGCGTCTGGAGTCTGAGCCCGGTGATCCGCACACGCTCAGAGTGAAGCAGCCCATCAGTGGGATCAGCCTGACGCTGCTCCGTGCCTCCATCTTTAACCTAACAGAGGTGTCAGCATGAATCAATCATTACTGCGGCCAATCACAACATGCCAAAATATGCCATAGACTCATTCACAGCCATCATGTGCATTTCCTGTTGTATGTGAGTCGCAAGTGGCTGGGCTAAAAATAGCCTCAGTCCAGTCTGACTGTGTGTGCGTGTGTGTACTCGGGATTCACTCGGCTTTCTCGGTGTGTGTACACTCTGCGTGCTGTGCGTATGTGTGTGCGTGTGTACTTTCCCTGTGTGTGTTTATGTGCTGCGTGCGCTTGTGTAACGTGAAGACAACCCAATGTGCAGTGACATTCTGTCTCTCAACAGCCGAGAGCTTGTGAGTCAGGCGGCTTCAGCATCAGCCTGCCCTGTGTGGCCCAAACACAACACGGGGCTGTACGCTCATAGGAACTGACAGCAGCACAGAGAGTGGGAGAGAGAGGAGATGAGGGCGACATGAGGGAAAGACAAAAAAAAAAAAAAAAAAGAGACATATTTAAGAACCTGACATGATGTGGAATTCGAGTTTCAGGACGAAGGGAAGGCGAGAGCTACAAACCTTTACTGTACCCTGTATTCACTCACAAAATTCAACTACAAAAATGAGAAATCCACTTATATTTACGATCCCGGTAAATTCCTAAACATTTTTCTCCTGAGCTGTTCACAGTTTCATACCACTTAATATGAACGGTAAGCCTAAAACTCAAAGCATTCCGGATTTTGTCCCACAGAACATATCTGGTGTTGAGAGGAAAAATGTAAAGACAGAAAATGCTAGTGTTTGTTTGTTCTGGCTACTTTAGAAACATGGCAGTTCAAAATGGTGGACGTGGGTTCATTCTAATGTACCAAAACACAAGGGTTCTTCCTCTTTCAGGCAATATACACTAATGAAAATTACATATACAGTAAGAGTAGACTGTTCAGTCAGCACATGTGTGCGCACTAATAAATATGTGGGCATGTTTGCACTCGTATACAAGAAAATAGATCCATACATGACATAACAGTAAACACATCTGGGGCTGGTTGATTTGTAGCTGGGTCTGAATCTGGACCTTGGTCTGGACTTGAGAAGCCTAAACCATGATTGTTATCATCAAAATAACCACAATCCTAAAAAGGATAATGGAGAATGAACAAATACACATGTTCTTAAGCTGCAATCAAGGGAACCACCAGTAACGAATAAGATGTCTGGAAGTCTGGAGAATGCACTTTCTACATTTGTCTGTTTGATCAAATAACACATATTGTCAAAGGTAACCTCAACTGAAAGGCTTTGTGCCATAAACCATTGGAAACACAGTATTTGATTTCTGGCACTAGGGGTCTCTCAATTAAAACAAAAGAAGTAAGTAGTGTGTGATCATGGGAGTTGTTGTCTTTACTGGTAAACAATCAACATCGCTGATGAAAATCTATCTGACTCAACTGAGGCAGAAGTGTTTCATGGATGAGGCGATGTATTCGAGTTTTATGAAAGTCCTGTTCATTCTCATTCACAGGTTCCTTCCTCAAATCAAACGCACTGTTACCTGAAACAAAATTAATGATTTCTCTGGGTCTGAACATTGTTGGAAGCATTCTGGATAATATCAGTGCACAAGTCAATAAAAATACATAGGTCTAGTCATTTTAAGACATTTCAATGCAAAAATGTTATATATTATATCTTTAATCTTTAATGCTGCTTCAAATTCTTCCACTAAATCTGGTTACAATGAACACCTCACATGAGAAAAATGGAGTTGTTAGTCAGAAGTGCTTATCACCTCTGTGAAAAAAAAAATGCTTTAGTTTGTTTCACTGAACCTTCACAGCCAGGACAGCCTGTACCAAGAGTAGTGCAACACACACACACACACACACACACACACACACACACACACACACACACACACACACACACACTCACACACACACATACACAAACATGTAGGGCAGAAAACAATTAAGTTTAGTCTCTGTATTGTCTCACGTCTGACACATATTGTCATATTGTATGCATATTCATATACATAGTCACAATTAAATCCGCTGCACACACAGTCACATTGCATGCGCGAACACACACATGCACACACACACACACACACGCACACAAACACACACACCAGGCCTCTATGCATACTGATGAGACACCTCTTTAGCCAATTCCACAGCCCCAAAATAACAACAGTCCGGCTCTATTGGCATGACTGCTTCTGTTGGAGCGTCTATGAGGAGTCTTTGTCTGTTCAATTCACAGATTAGAGCCTCACTGAAACTGGCCAATGCAGGCATGGATAATGGACACAGGCCAACTCTATTTCTACTAGAGATGTGTTAGGGTGTGTGTGTGTATATTTGCGTGACAGGCCATCACGACAAAGTTGTCCATTCTCTTTCCTTTCACCTCGACCTGGCACAGATACTTCCTGAGCAGATGACGGGCGACATGTACGACAAAATATTACACACACACACACACACACACACACACACACACACACACACACACACACACACACACACACACACACACACACAGTTCTGCTAGATGAGCCAAGTTTATGTTTCCAAATGGATTAAATCCACCTTATCTGCCTCTCTCCATACCAGAAATTCAGAAAGGCATTTTGAAATTGAACCTAGAATTGTCATATAGAAACATGTGGGTTGTTTTTCCAACAGAAAGACGTGTATTTCTGACAGGAAACTGTGATATTCCACTCTAGTATACTTTACAACACAGAGCAGAGGATACGTTTCGGCTGCTTCTGTGTCATTTTGCTGTGGTTCTGAACAGGTTGAGTTGAAACAGTGGGCCACTTTCAGGGTTTTAAAATGATTTTCCAGTTCAGCCAATCATCTCACTAACTGCTGAGGATTCAGAACAATTCAGAACAATTCAGAACAAACACAGTCAGTTTGATCGGTTATAGTCGGGCTGCACTTTTAATAATTCCAAAAAGACATCTTTATCAACCAGATTATATTCTTATATATACATTACATATATTCTTAAATATACATTATATTGTAGAATGTTTCACATCCAGTATATCAGTACACATATTAGGAACTGGTCTCTAATTGTCCTCTGATGTTCGCAGATACTCAGTATCTTGTTTTATGAATTAAGAAAGACTATTTTAAAGGAAGTATTTCAGTTCAGGTGTTGATTCCACCTCAATACATTCTTCAAACTTCATTCTTTGACCGTTGACCCTCTCGTGGTTTTGGTTGCGTGTCATGTGTACATACGGTGCGTACATACAGGATTTATGTCAGGACTGCCCTCTGCCACTCTGGATAAAAGCCTCTGCTAAGTGCTCAAAATGTGTCTTTCTGTCCATGTCAAAATGCATCAGTCATATATGAGCATCCATCATGATTTAGGATTAAACACACCCATATGGTAGCTGGTGATTAGAACAGCCTAACATCAGCGCTGCGCTGACGTCACCCTCTCATACCGCGCTAATCTTGTTAAATATTCTGTGAAAAAATGGATGTCGAACAGTGAGTGAGACAAAAGCGTTGCATAATCTGCGGATTTAGAAAAAGAAAATAATAATCTATATGAATTACAGAAGCTGCTGAGTTCAAGTTGTTTCTGAAAAATGTCTAATCTGTGTGAGCTTGTATTTTGCAGAGTTAAGTGCAGCCTGCAGCTGCTCTGAAAGGCTTTTCTACAGTATAGGATGAACACAGCAGAGCAGGACATAAAAAGGGATGGACAGACTGTTGGCAGCTGACCATTTGGAGAGGCCCAGGAAAATATTTTGGATCTACTCGAAAGCAGTAAACTGTAGCTTCCATATTTCAAAATGACTTAAGAAATATGTCTTGCTTCAGTTTGGAGTTTCTAAAAAAAGGTTTTCCTGTTGCCTTCTATACTTCCACATATCAAAATATTATTGAAGTCTCAACATTGGCGTTAGATAAAGGTAAAATATCGGAAAAAAAACAGCGTCATTATGAAGTCCATCAGTGCTGGAGAGATGTCCTGGCCTACATGTCTCGTCCTACAGATCTAACATCTGTCACATCATCATGACTTCAATAGACGTTTTCAGTGAAAATGAAAATTATACTGCAGAAATGATCATTCCTACTAATCATGAATATATGAACAGATTTAAATTGTACATGTACAGTTTAGACACAGAAGTGCATAGAGGAAGTATTTTCTTCTATCATGGACCTGGAGTCTGGAAAGCCTGCCCATAAATGTTCAGCATTCAACTTCTGTGACTTCCTTCAAGAGACATCCGAAGTCTTATCTCTGTAAATAAAACATTTCTACCATGTTAATTTGTAGTATAAATTGCTTGTTGGCAACTTCTGAATACGTTTAATACAATGCTGAGCCATAGCAACACAGTTTATTATCATATAAAAGAGAAGAACGTGCCCTTCAGCCACTGGCAATTCCACGTATAGCTACTATAAATAGTTTAAATGTGGCTGCCCAAACTGAGGGTAATTCCAAAAGGAGCTCTTTAATAAATTGTTCGGTAGCTTGGACAGGGACAACGGCTGGGTTCACCCCGAACCCTAAACGTCTCGCTGAATCCCAGAACCCTGAGACATTGATAGCAGTTATATTCTAGCGATGCAGTTTGATAGAATGGAATATGTGGCACACAAAATGTGTATTCAAATTGAATTTAAATACAATTGCATTGAACGTCAAAATCATAACATTAATATGGAGGACCTTCATAATTTTGGGGTAAGATGCTGACTGCTGCTGCATCCTTCTCTGCCTTTCATTTCCTGTCATCTCTCCACTGTTGGTAAGTTAGGCCAAAATAGCAATGTGACCTGTGAAAGGCACCACCTTAGACTTCTTGAGAAAATCCTGAAGGCCTTGATGATGGTATATAGTGAAGAACTGAGTTCTCTTTGGACGCTGATGCAGTTGCAAGAAATGATTCCTTGCATTTCAAGAGTGTCCTCGTACCATTCCGTGCTTTGGCCCCAATAATACTTGATGAATCGCTACTGCAATTTTGGTTATTTCTGAGAATTATACAAATGTGAAGCAAAGCTCTAGTAGACAACACACAACACACACACACACACACACACACACACACACGGTCAGCCATCAAATCCCCAAGCTGTGTGAGATCAATGTGGATTGACCTGAGTGGAGACGGACAGCTCGTCACTCCAGGGGCAGAGAAACAACAGTCGACCCCCCCACCCCACCCCACCGCCACCCCTAACACTTACGTAACACCACAAGCATTACATAAGAGCTCTGCGGCTCCGATAGAGAGAGACACAGAGGAAAGAGAGAGAGAATCCACCAAATCCTACACATCATTAAAGGGATCCGAGGGGGCCGCAGTGTTTCAAGAGCAGCAGAAAAGACGCCGCTTTATGCAGATGACAGATGGCTTTTCCTCCATCAATGACAAAACACGCTTAAGCTCTGTTGTTATCGAGGGTTACTAACACTTACACACACGTGTAATGTGTAGAGGGAGAGTGCTGTGCACACAGGCGATAGCCCCTACAGCCTTGCTGTCATGTAAAAACCATCTCTAGTTTCTAGTTTCGGTTTGACACATTTTTTAAGAAAAAATCTGAAAACATTATAAAGAAAAAAAATTCGGGACACCATTTGACTCAGTTGGTAGAGTGGGCATCCCATGTACAGAGGCTTTGTCCACGCTGCAGCGGCCCCGGGTTCGAGTCCCGGCCTGGGGCCCTTTGCTGCGTGTCACTCCCTCTTTCTCATCCTGATTCCTGTCATATCTCAGTCGGTCCTGTCAATAAAGACATATAACGGCCAAAAAAAAAAATTAAAATTAAAAAAACAAAACAAAAAAAACCAAACTGTAATTGAAAGACAAAAAAAGTTTTAAAATTCTCTGATTCCAGCTTGTTAAATGCGAATATTTTCTGTTTTTCTCTGCCTCTATGACATGAGCTGTCTGTAATATCTTTAGATTGCAGACAAAAACAGACACTCGAAGACGTCAAGCTTGTGCTTCTGGGAAACACAGTTTTCACACTTTAGTGGAACACAGTTAGCCAAGTCTAGCGCAGAGAAAGATGCAGGTTGAGAGATCTAACCTGACTCTGTCTAAAATATAAATGTTGGCCTCTCATGTTTCATTCCTGTGCCGCATCTCACAAGAATTTAAAGACACTGTGGAAAACTAGTTCAGCCTGGTTTGGGTGAGTTTGTGAAAACCAAACCAAACCAAACATCGTTACAATACATTCAAAGAAAGTAAATCCACTAGTCAACAAAGAAGATGTTAGGCTAGGCTCACGGCTTCAGCAGCTAGCAGGAAGCCTCCGGCAGGGCTGCGTCTGCAATGTACAGAGAGTACAGATAGTGAAATGAGCAGAAATTACTGGCTGGCAGATGCCACACCCACATGTGCATATCACGCTGACAGAACTCAGCCGCAGAGGCCCGGCTACACAACTCAGCAACACAACCGGGACCACAGATCCACTGTGCCTGCAGTACAGAAGGAATAACAGAACTACAGAAACTGCATCTCTCTGGCCTCTTCTGATAGGGCACGGGTCAGCAGAATCGCATTCAAGTGGAGCAACAGTTTGGTTTTAAGAGTCTCGCAAGCATAATCCATGTTTTACCTCCTACTGATACAGTATACTGGACAGGATTTGTCATCCTCCCTCCCTCTCCCACATACACAGTATGCCAGTCTTGCGGCAGCTGTCCTTGTCCTAAAGATGATGGTGTAATGCACTGAGGTAAGCGCAGCACTTAGGCTCATACCCTGACAAAGTGTCATTTGAGTTCACTGTTTAATGCAAACAGTCTCCGGCTCGTGTATTCATTCTTTGAACTGTCACGCTTTGTACACAGCAGCAGGTATGAGGGAGAAATATGATGTAAGTTTAAAATGCTCGACCCTGTGGCCTTACGTCTGCTGGTGTTTAACAGTTTAGTTCACAAGAAAGTGTGCAACTACACACACACATGCGCGCGCGCGCACACACAGACACATACACAAGCTGCAGCATGTGGTTGCATTTATTTTCTGCCACAAGTGCTTACAAGTAAGTGGGTGGTATTACCTAACACGTCGGACATTCGTCAGTGGGGAAACAAAGTGTAGAGTCGAGAGAAAACAAGGGGGAAGCACGAAGATAAGTCGACTCCATTTACAACATTTTCCTGTAAACCGCCCACTAACATCGGTGTTGAATAAATACAAATAAACATATCTTTTTAATGGCTCTTTCCTTTTAAATAACTTTAAAAAAGAGTAAATAGTAAATGGAAAACAAAGCAAAGCAAGGAAAATACAATGGGACGACAGAAGGAGGAGAAGAAATGGAGAGAAACAACAGTCCAGGTTGAGCTGCCCTCCGCTCTGTTCCTCTATAAACTGTTCCTGTGAGTGTCTGCAGCCTCTGGCCACAATTAGCACCAAAGGTGGCTCAGTGAGGGGGGCGGTGCTGAGTTCACACTAGCCCACCCTTGAGCTACAGTAGCAGGGAAACTAACCTCAGTACTGCCCTGCTCTCTTTGCTGTAGCCCATGGATACAAGCCCCATTCACACTGCCCTTTCAAGGCAAGGAAACTAAAAAAAAGCAACAACACACAGGCTGGAGCGGCTTGGTTCAGTGTGAACAAACAAAGGTGGCGTAAAGACGAGCCTTAGATGCGGCAATAATGCGGAACCTCTGTGTGAAGAGGGCTACAGTTTACCAACTTTTTCTTCTCTATGATGCAGTTCCACCCTATTATCACTTACGAAAACAGGTTTTTCACCAAAGTGATTACTGAATGAGTGACAAAAATACAGCAACACTGCAACCACAGACACACCAGAAACTCGTCCGAGGTAAAAACCCAAAGCGCACCAGAGAAGTGAGACGGACCTGGGCGCTGACATGGCAGAGATCGGTCATGGTGTGGATCTGTGAACATAAGCCTGTTCAAGTCCATGTAAATGTACAGCGCGCAAAAAATCCTCAGATAAACATACGGTATGTGAGTGAACAACATACAGGCTGTTTATATATACTGTAATATCAGTCATTAACTATAAGTGGTGAATTATTTTGTACCGGGTGTAGGGAGGAGGCACTGGGGTCTGATGGCTGGTGGTTTGAGGGGAGCCCGCAAAGTGCTTTGAGCCACGTCGCCGAACGAGTCTGTGGCTGAACGTGCTTCTGAGCCGCCTCAGTGTGACACAGAGGGGGATGAGAGGGATTGTCCATGATAGCTTTCAGCTTTGCGCTCATCCTCTTCTTTGGACTCTTCCTCCACACTGTCCAGCTCCATCCCCACCGCAGAGCTTCCTAATCAGCTTATTCAGTTTGTTTGTGCCAGAGCGGCCGATACCACCTCTCCAGCAGACCACAGCAAAGACGTTCATACTGGCCTCTGACCACTCTAGCACATCCATAGCAGCCTTGTGCACAAAATCAAGGACCTGTAGAGGGCATCGATGTTGTCCGACCAGTCTAGTTTGCTGTTCAGATGCACCCCCCTAGGGAACTTGTAAGCGTCAACCATCTCCACCCCCTCCCCCATTTATTGCAACGGGTGGGAGAAAGTCCACCACTAGCTCCTCGGTTTTCTTGGTGTTATGCTGTAGATGGTTTCTGTCACACCAGGGGGAGGTTGGGAGGAGAGAGGGGAGGTCAGGAGGAGAGGACTGGAGGAAAAACAGTGAGAAGGGAGGTGGTGGTCGAGAGGGCGTGAGAACGACAGAGGGCGAAGTAGGAGAGGAAAGCAGGAGAGGTGAGGCCTGGAGGAGGAGATTAGAGCCTTAGTGTTGGCGTAAGGTAAGTCCAAGGTCCTGTCTCCACCACTTTAAGTCTGCGATATGGCCGTGAGACCTAATCGCAACGTTTCTATGCTCATGTGTCCACCAGCTGCGCCATGGCAACTTTCAGCAGCATCCCAGTAGAGGCTCTCCGCTCTGTGCTCAGAGAACACGCTGCAAGTCTATTTTTGATGGAAGCAGACCGAGGCCCTCGACAATCTGCACAGAGCAGACCGAGCCAGACAGGAAGTTAGACAGCAGAATGGAGAGATGATGAAGTAAAACTATGATAAATAAATTATAAACGTCTGAGCAAGTCAACAGTATCAGCCCGGGCATGACCCTCCGCATCTGAAACGCTGCCAGTGGGATATGAAGTCGCGTGGAAACAGCGTTGCACACACCAGGTAGCAGAGATGTGCCCGGTGGAATATGAAGCGTAGCGTTAGTTCATGCAGGACACGGAAGTCATACGCCCCCCGGCTGCAATCGGCTGACAGCCTGCCGATCAAATCGTCGTTACCAATTGGTCTCACACAAATCACAGCTATTCTCATCAAAAGTCTCACTCATAACGACTCCTGTTCAAATAAGCTGCCACAAACTGGAAACACATAGTAGTGTGTAGGTTTGTAGGGAGGACTAAAACTGCCAAAATAAACAAATTTGGCTATAAATTAATTAATAAAATATAAAATAAATTGATTTTTCTATTTTTATTTGCTTCTGTATTTGTTTAACTTTGCATTAATTGCTCTGTTTATCTACTTTTCAATTATTCTAATTATGTATCTATTACTGTACAATTCATTTCCACAAACTACTTTTATTTCTGTATTTTCATTTTTACATTTCTTTACGTGTCTCTACTTCATTATTCACTTGTGTTTTTTTGTGTTTTATTATTTGTTCGGCTTCTGACTGACTGAATTTCAGTTTATAATGGAGAGTTATAATAATAATTTGATTGTTCAGCTTCTTACTTCATTAAACCTTCTTTTTTGGGGATTTGTTTTCACCACATTCTCAGCAATGAACTTGGCGATGACCAGAGAAACAATGAGGACATCTATGAATATTGGTCTTTCAAACCCAAGTCGTAATAAAATGAGCAAAACACCAAACATGATGGTCTCCAACTGGCCTTGACTGGTCAAAACTCTGTCTTCACATCTTTTCCTTGTAACTGTTAACACAGTTGCACTGGGTCACCTCTGGCTCAACAGGTAATTTATTCATGAACATGGGAGAGAAAAGAGAAAACATAGAAAGAAGGATGGAGGGAGTGGATCTATCTGTGTATAGTCTATATATATCCATTTGAGGAAGATGAATGACAGCAAGAGCTACTTTTTGTTGCAGATGCAGAGAGCTACACACTGAAAACTTGTGTGTGTATGTGTGTGCTCACTACTTCCCAGCTAAAGGTTACATGGTAATACTGACATTTAATCAGTGAGGCAGCAAACGTGGGCAGCAAGAAATCAGATTATGACCTGCTCTGACCTGGGGACATATACGATACAGGATAGAAATCAATATAATATTTCTTCACTGTCTCACCTGTGGATGATGGAGTGTGTATGGTATGTGTCAAATATATGTCCTCGCGTTGTGTTATCACAATCAGTTGCATAACTGTTATGTCTTCTCAGTCCAGAGAGGAGTGAAAATAAAAGGGCAGGTCCACTCATGTCAAAAGGATTTTTCGCTGCCCACAGATCATATCATAGGCAACACTGATTTATTGGTTTGCAGGTCAAAAGAACTCTAGAGTCAAGTTAAATCAAGTTACTTTGGGGTTTTTTTTTTATGAAGTTACATTTCAGTGTGATACAGGACACAATACTGTTAAATGAGCTATGATATAACAGAATTTCGCACAGTCAAATAGGTGAGAAGGCTGTTTTCTCAGCTTTGCAGCAAGTTTTGTAGAATATTCTGTTAAAAGACATATTGACCACTATGCATGCAATCTCAACTATATCTTACATAGCTAGCATGCTACTAATGTTAGCTAAATATGCTGTTGAACTTTTCACTGAGGAAAAAATGTTTTAATAGTGCTGTATTAAATTCATCAATCAGTCAGCTGATTCCTTTCATGCCAACTTCCTGTTAAGCACAGTGCAGTGTCCGTCCAACATCTGCCACAAAAGTTAGATTTTTTTCAACATATTTGAGGTATATGCCAGACCTAAAAAACAAAATTAACAAACGAAACGCAAAGGGCTTTGCAAACATACTCACACACTCTTTGAGGCTGTACTGACCAGTAGAAGTAGCTAAAACCTTGAGCATGTCAGTATGCTAACATGCTCAAGGACGATCAATTTATCATCTTACAACACCAATATAACACCCAGGTTGAAAAAACAAAGCGAAACTCATAATGACAGCAAACACCTTTACCCTGGTAATCATCTATCATGTTAACACATCCACGCTTGCTAATTAGCACTAAGACAACGCATAGCTGAGGCTAATGGGAATGCTCAGCTTGAAACTGACCTGATGATAGGACTAGACTAAAAGTCACTAAAATCATTGAGATGCATGATCAGGGAACCTTGAGTACTGAGGTTAGTTGCCCTGCTACTGTTGCTGAAGGGTGGGCTAGCGTGAACCCATTTTAGGTAAAAAAAAAAGGATTTCACAGTGATTATCAACTAATTAATCCAGCAGTCGCTGTTTTCTCCTGTGTTCTTGCTGCTTTGTTGAATATATAAAGCAATTATCTGTGTGTGTATGTGCATGCCAACTAAGCATAATTTACAGTTCCATTGTCTTTAGCTGATAGTAAAGCTTAGAGAAATGAGGAAATTAGATAAGAGGGAGGGGTTGACATGCACAAAAGGGGTCACATGTCAGACTCAAACCCTGGGCGCCCCCAGTTCCATTGCTTTAATTTATTAAATACATCAATGTAATCATGCTATTTTCAGCACTTGCTTGTTCTTGATTACCCAAGTCCTACTGTCACACATTGTGATTAAAGTTAGTTTATGGCTCAGCCGAAAAAGTGTTTTGTACAGTGTTTCCCATTAATTAGCGGGACTCTTGCGGCCCGTCTTCGCTTCATAACAACAGTTCTCCTCATCTGAGCTCAGCCTCCCTCTGCAGATCTCACAGCACAGGAGAAAGGACACTGTGGACTGTGACTGTGGACACTGACACCCGTCTTCCAGCAGCATCTAATTCATTGCAAACATGCTTTTTGGTGGTTTCGACTCTTCACCATCCTGACCAGTTTTCTCTCAGCAGCTGTTGATAGCTTGTGTGTTCTTCCTGATCGTGGCATTGACACAACTGTACCATACACTTCATACTGAGAAACAATTGTTTGTACAGATGATCGTGGGATCTGTTACTGCTTTGAAACGACTCCAGGTGACTTTCCTGACTTCCTTCAGATCAATACTGAACTCCTTAGACTTTCCCATTGTATTGTTTGTGGCTGAGTCTAAAGAGTGCATCAAACAAGCTGTATTTAAAATGGGCCCAGAAAAATCATCAGCCGTTATCAATCATAATTACTCAGAAGAAGTTAAGAGGCCATGCTACAAAGAACATTTGATTGACACAGTTTTCTATAATCAGTCATCATAGTTCAAGTTGTGTTGGACCCAGCAGATTTGGTCACATTTTCGAAAGACCTATAATTAATTCATTTTTGAACCGAACGTCATGAATGTTTTTAGCGACAAAGTAGTTTGAATGAGAACTCTAGAAATCATTGGAACTCAAGACTGCCACGATACACATGATTTACAAGTCTACGTAAACTGCTGACCACAACTGCAGCTAGCTTTGTGAGAAAGTAGCATCTCCATTCCTACTCTTGCTTGCTAAGCTGTGATAGGTCAATACATCACCAGAGCGATTTGAAGGTCAAATAGGGTGTAAGCAGCAATTTAGCTCTTTGAAACAAGGCAACCGCATCTGTGTGATTACAGCATCATCCTAAGCATCCAAAATAAAGTAGATAAATTAATAAATGAAAGTAAATTAAGAGAACACTGTTCATAATTATTACTTCTGCATCTTGTAATTGCACCTTAAAGAGAAGAAAATACCACAATTATGTGTCTGTGTAATTACGAGACATGTAGGCCATAATTAGAAGATGTCTCTTCGGTGAATGCAATGTGCCTCCATATATTTCAAATTATTCTGATGGCATAATTGTTGTTCAGAAAAAATGGGGGTAGTGGCATGAAATGTAGTCTGCCTGAGTGATTTTTAAGAATAGGAATACTAAACCCGGAATTATTAAAGATCTTTACGTGGCGACTAAGATTCAGTTTTAGACCCAGCCTTGAAAATTAGATTAAATCATCCCCAAGAACTTGGCACATCAGTTCTGATCATGGAGCTGCTTTCAATCATCTCTGCTGTATGTTGTATAATCCTGTGCCTCTCCCTCCATTCCTTCCACATGAGTAAATACCGCAAAATAAACGGCACAATCCTCCCCTGTGACCAATAGGAAGATTACATATGCCATCTCTTTAGCATGTGCTCTACTGACACGGGCTGTACCGACCATTATCATCTGTAGAGCTCTGTAAAGCTCTGGCCTGCCCCTGCACATGCACCAACACTGAATGACGAAATGTATTGTTCATGCGCATGTACTGTTCCACTGTGGAACGCACGCTCCTCACTTTAGCCGCATCATATATATCTGACATCCACGTCTACACAAACAGATGGGCCTGATAATAATCCCATCACACACACACCGCATGTTGCTATAATGTTCCTTTATTCTCTGGCCTAACGTGATCCTGCTTTACATCCACTCAGCGGCAAGTCATGACATCACTCTGTATGAACGAGCGTGGCTAACCCTATGTATCATCTCGCTGCACTCAGAGGTCATACGTAACATCGGCAGCAGCAGAAATATTTCTGGTCACTCTCAGTTCGCTGATGTATATTTGAAGCCGTCGTCGCTACATCAGAACCCTGCAGCACATACATAGTTCTGTTGTTGCAGTGAACTTTTGGATGTGTGGGTGCACAAGATCGAGGTGAAAGTCAGTTTAATTCGATGCAATCTGCATATTTTTCTGCATAAACTAAGTCTTGCACCTGCAGGTTATGAGGGTTAGAGTAAGGATAATGAATTACAAGATAGTCGTCGTATGTGGCAAGTATAGATATGCAGGGTGGGTGTGTGAGGGTGTATTTGTGTAGCTGGAGGGGTATATCATCATATCTTCATTTTCTAATTGGTGATATCCACATGTTGCGACAGCATTATGTTAGAAAATGAGCTTTGCAGCTGACTGATTCGAGAATAAAAATAATTTGAGCGTAGACACCAAAAATAGACGAAGCTGGAGAGGAGTGGTGAGAGTTAGGAGTTATTAGGATTTGATGCTGTTCATGGGGCAGAGGAAACAAGCCAAACAATGTTGGGTTTAAAGGGGTTGCTTTCTAAATCTAAATGAGGAAAAAGCATGCAACTGTGACGTATTTTGAAAAAGCAAAAAAATTCATGTCAATATGTGCCAAGAGGAAGCCTCAGCTGAAGCCACTGTGACAGTGCTCTCCAAGCACAGTTCCAAACCACACTGATCGACTAATCACATTCCAGTGTCTACGAATTAAGAAAGATTTAAGGGCTTAAATGGAATATAATATTCATAGTAATCTTTTCATTGGTGTATAATCACCTGGAACTAAGAATTATTGTGCTTTTGTTACTAAAATGAGCCCTTTATCTCTACGGAAGGAGGGGGTTCTATTCCACAGAGCCCGCCACGTTGCACCGCCATGTTTCTACAGTAGCCCAGAACGGACAAACGCAACACTGTCTCTAGACAGGCATCTAACCACTGAGTTTTTATGTGCCTGAGAAGTAAAAAGAGGTAACTTGGGGTTAAAAATAGTATCTGTTGTCTCTCAGAAGCGAAGAAGTAGAAACAGTGTGACACTGTTATAGCGCTGCAATGCTTCTCAGGGAGGAGAATCTTCTTTTTTAACGTTTACCGCTGGGGCTAAATACTGGAAATCGATATTTCAAACATCATCTGCATGTACTTGTGAAACTGATATAGTGATTGATCACAAAGCTATTGGCAAATCGGCTGGTTCTAGCTAGTTATATGTAGCTAATTAGCTAATGGCTAACACAGCAGAAGCAGAAGTTTCTTCCAAATGATTTTTAGGCAAAAATGGCTGTTGACATTTGCCGTGTAGCAACATTTTTGATGATGAAGCAGTTGAATCAGGGTGAAAAATCAGCAAATAAAACGTCCAACAATGTTCCCAAGACTCAAATTACCACAGAACCATCCGCTTGGCTTGTGACTGATTTCAGACAAATATGAAGTAAATGGAAGAATGAAACCCAAATGCAAAAGAGAACATTGTGTGATGCGGTCTTGAAAATACTCTCATCTGTACTCTTTTTGCGGTCAGAAGGATGGAGTTGGCTACAGTGTCAAACAGAAAATGTTTCCTCATTGACATAGATACAGTATACTGTACACAGAGCTTTGCCTGCAGGAGGTGGTGAGATCTCCATGACAAAACTGTCTGTTCTGTATTCCAGTGTCCGTGTCCCTGTCTCTCTCTTCCTGAACCCCCTGACTCGGGGTCTGTCAACTCCGGCTCTTTAGTTTTCCACCAGGAGAGTTTTGAAATGTAAACATCCCCCGTGGAGCTGAGGAATGCAGAGCGGCACGTCGAGGCACCAGAGAGGGCCAAGCTCTGCTGCAAAGCCTCTGGTATGCCAACAGCTGGCACGGTGCACTGTAACTGGCTATCAACCATTGCTGCAGTGAGAGAGAGACAGAGAGAGAGACAGAGAGAGAGAGAGAGAGAGAGAGACAGAGAGAGGCAGGTGTGTCCAGGTATGAAGGCTGACATGCAGAGGGAGAGAGATGTGCAGCACTGCAGTATTGAAATATGCATTGGACATGGTGTGTGTCCTGTTCTGGCAACTTCTTCATTTTTTGTAAAACACACACACACACACACACACACACACACACACACATACACACACACACACACACACACACACACACACACACAGTCCACCGGTGGGTCACACAGTTCACTGGTTGCCATGACAGCAGGGGGAGTAGGGTCTATTCCCACCAGCTAACAAATTTGCTGATTTGCAGTGATTTGAGTGCAGAATGGTTCCTAAAGAGTGTACATCCATTACACACACACACACACACACACACACACACACACGTACAGACACACACACGCAGTTGTAGTGACTTTAGCTAGGTTATGATGTGGGTGCCGTGTAACTACTCGCTCCTGAGAGTTTGTTTGTGTTGGCTGCAGATCTGTGGGGGCTGTGACAGCATCTGGTATGCCTCTAATACATTCCTGTTGTTAAAGGGGAATTCCACTCCGTTTTAGAGACTATAACATATAACATTAGCAATAAATATTTTGGTGTACAGTTGTGTGTGTCCAAGTTTCGACTTACTCTGGCTAATTGGACCGCCTCTTAATTCGAGGTTGGGCGATGACTTGCAGAGAATTTTCCATAGTCCATACTGTAAGTTCTCAGATAAAAAATGGCATCCACATAATGTTCAAGCTTCAAATATTATCCCTGGCTGAGACATGCATAAACAATTAAAGGCCAGTCACTAATAAAGGCAGGGTGGCTGAAGATCGTGTCATTCTTACCAGTCTACTGCTGTTCATATTCACACAAATACTGTTTTAGTTTTTTCATAAAATGCTTCTACTTTGCCTGTTTTTTTTGCTATGTTAAGCTATGAAGCCATCGTCAATAAAATATATAACTTCCTGCATACGGTATGTGTCACCTACATCCTGATGAAGTGCTTCAAGAGACTGCTTCTCCAGCACATCAAAGACAACATCCCTGCCAGCCTGGACCCTCACCAGTATGCTTTCAGACCAGATCGACAGAGGACGCCATATCTGCTGCTCTTCACTCAGTCTTAAAACTCCTGGAGAAAAATGAACAGGTACATGATGATGCTGTTTGTTGACTTCAGTTCAGCATTCAACACAATCTCACCCATGAAGCTGATTGGAAAACTTAACACTCTGGGCTTGAATGTAACAATCTGCAACTGTATATTAGACTTCCTCACAAGCAGAGCACAGAGAGTTTGGACTGACACCTCCTCTACGTGAGCGCTCAACCCTGGAGCACCCCAGGGCTCTGTGCTCAGCCCCCTCCTGTTCACACTGCACAGTCAGACATCAAGAGAACGCTATTGTAAGCACATGGACAACTCCACCATCAGCAGCCACATTGTAAACAACGATAAGAGATCATATTGGGATGAAATCAACAATCTTGCAGAGCAGCACACAGAAAACAATCTGCTACTCAGCATCAGCAGAACCGAGGAACCGATTGTTGATTTTAGCAAAGACACCCTGTTCTACAACCATGGAGCTGAGGTGGAACAGGTGAACAGTTAAAGGTTCCTTGAAATTACCATCACTGAGAACCAATGTTTGTCATTGCCCACTCCCAATCTGGTTAAAAAAAGCACAAAAAGGCACATCTTCCTATGGAAATTTAGGAAGGCTAAATTCCAGAGCAAGACGCTGGTCAGCTTTTACAGAGGAGCAATAGAAAGCATCCTGATTGGAAACATCACAAGCTGACATGGTTTGTTCATGGCCCAAAACAGAAAGGCTCTGCAGCGGGTGATTAAAACTGCCCAGATCATTATTGGTACCCATCTACAGAGCATCAGTGACATCACTGAGGTGAAATGTCCACACAGAGCCCAAAGGACAGTAAGAGACAACACCCACCCAAGCTACAGTCTGTTCACCCTGCTGCCATCTGGCAAAAGATACAGAAGTATCCACTGCCATACCACCAGACTATGGAGCAGCTTCTTTCCCAGGCTGAGAGACTCCTGAACTCATCCTCAACACTCTATAGTTTTAAATAGATATAGCAGGATTTAAGGACTTGCGTTTGATGCATGTGCTTGGAAACTGCATGTCAGATTATAAATAAAGACAGGTGCTAATATTGTGTCTGCCTTTTTTTTGTCAATTAAAGACCTGCAGTGAAAACAAAGCATTTAATTGCCAATAAGGTCAACGGTTCATCCTTCACGCCACTGCTTCTACGGCCTCTAATAACAGATTTAAGTCTCAGGAGACGTTGAGCTCCTCAGTAATTTCCTCAGAGTATTATACACTGACAAGAATCGTTTTTGCATGTGCACGTGTGATGTTCAGGATGGACCCAGGGGGTAAATTCAATTCAAGAGAAGAATAACGACCATCCCACAGGGCTCCATACTAACACATTTATCTCTGTCACGCAGCAAGATATCTGGCTTAAACACAGCTACCGACAATTAACATAGTATTTCCTTGAAAGAGTAAAAAAAAACCCCACCACAGATAGACTGCTGAGATGTGTTTGTGTATATGTGGATTTCATGAGTGGAGCTGGTGAGTGCATGTAGGGTGATTCATTGGCATAGTTAAAACATGATGACCAAACAAATCCCCAGTTGAGTTCAACATCCTGGTGATCAGTAACATTTTAATTTCTGTAACCTAAATCCTAAACCTATCATCTAAATGTAGGGCCCTATCTATCTATCTATCTATCTATCTATCTATCTATCTATCTATCTATCTATCTATCTATCTATCTATCTATCTATCTGCTGATTGAGTTACTTCAACAGTTTTTTTTCTGTCTGTCTCACCTGCATTTACCACTCTGCTGGATTTAGCTTCTCCCTCTGATCAGTGGCAGGGAATGTATTGGAAAAAAAATGAATGACAGAACCAGTTACACTCTGAATTTCATAGTTAGAATTTTCCTTATTTCAATGTGCTGTAGTAACTGACACATTCAACAAGTTCAATTCAAGACGGTTAGTCCCGAGTCATTTTGTGTTTGAGTGTAAAAACAAGTCATTACAGTGCCATAGGCTGTTTTACCAAATCTTATACATTCAAAGAGAGAATAGAATCCAGGCCTGGTATCTGTATTCTTGCAGCATTTTCCAGTCATCTCATCATTATGAGCTTTTATATGACTTTCTTTTGTAACAGTCACAAGAGAACAGCACTGCATTCTGTTTATCCAGAAAGACCTTCTTGGCAATCCACCAAAGTATCTTTCATGTTTTCAACTATAAATATAGATCACACAGCACTAGCTCTCGGGACTATTTGGTCCTAAAGGATTACCATACTACATAAAACACTTCACGCTTGTGAGTTAAAGAAGCTTTGTTGAAGCAAAGGTACAAAACATCAAAAGGGAGATCTTTAATGCTATTATGTGAAGTGAAAACTGTTTTTTTATGTGTTGTTTTCAGGGTGTCATTGCAAAAGAGAGCTTTCTCCCAAGGCCTCCCCTGTTTAAATACAGATGATGACGATGACAATGATGATGATGATGATGACTTCTGTGTGTCCTCAAATATCAATGGCAGCCATTAAATTGTTTCTTGCCTAGTAAGCAGACTAATACACACACACACACACACACACACACACACACACACACACACACACACACACACACACACACACACACACACACACACACACACACACACACACACACACACACACACACACACACACAAAATTCACAGCCACACATAAACGGTCACTTAACGTTTCCATGACACTTTCACAGCTCTTTGTCCTGCATGGCCTGGCTCAGCAAAAGCTGAAGCAGAAAGCTAAGCTCGAAACCAGGTCCTGCTGAAAAATGATAATCCACGTTTATAAAACAAGCAAGAAGACCTGCAGTAAAACACACGAAAAACCTCCCGGACGCTGATGAAATCCGACACCTCATGTGTAGCCGGCCTTGACACTGCGCTGCTGAGTAATATGACATTTAAGCCTTCATCTCCATATGTGTCTGAGGTCGGGTTTGTGTGTGTGAGCGCATGTTCCCATGCAGACCGAAAAAGTAAGTGCAGTGACAGACTATGCATAATATCGCACCATTATGCAGAATGTGGCCTGACTTCCCACTGCACGCAGAGGAGACACAGCAGTAAGTGTCAGATTCAAGCACGCACACACACACACACACACACACACACACACACACACACACACACACACACACACACACACACACACACACACACACACACACACACACACACACACACACACACACACACACACACACACACACACACACACACTCACGACAGTCTACTCAAAAAAGGATGAAGTAACAATCTGCTACAACTGTTACAACTATATCACACTACTGAAAGACAGTGTCTGGGAGGAGAGCAGTTCTTAGCATCATTGCTTTTGACAACCCAGCAGGTGTTTTCTTTATAGTGACACTAATGTGGTGGCTGAATACATTGTCGACATGTTGCACTACTGCCCCCCTCAAAGCTCCCAAGCTACACCAGAGGCACAAATTGTTCTGACGTCCTCATCTTAAGATTATATATGTCCAAAAATGTCTTTTTGATAGAATCACACCATCACAACCTGACATCTGAGCAAGATCACTGGATCTAATTCTCGTGGTTGCTCCGCTGATCAAATAATAACTGCGATCACAGTTTTGCTGTGTGGTTATCAATGCAACATTTAAGTTCAAGGGTCCAATTACAACCTCTAACAGCTTTCAATTGCTTCTCTTGTTCTACATTCAACACATTAGGCAAATTTAAAGGAGGTGTCATCGCATGATTTAACAAAAGATCTGCATTGGTAATGACTGTAGCAGTAACTGTCTGTGGGGGCTTGGCTAAGCGATTCGCCGGTTCAAGACCCACTCAGACCAGTCAATACAGAGCGTGGACTGGTAGCTGGAGAGGTGACAGTTTGCCCCCAGGGCACTGCCGGGATGCCCTTTAGCAAGGCACAGGAATCCTAGCAGCCTGGAGCGACTACAGCTGTTGTTTACAGCGCAGTCTCTTTGCTGACAACTGTCCATACATTAATACATTCATATATGAGTATATTACAGGGCCTGTGTGTGTAAAAGTCAAAACGTCCACAAGGAGATGAATAAATACAAACATAAACTACTGTAGCATCCCTCTATTCTGGTTTTAAATGCTAGTCAGATCTGTTAATTTTTATTCCAAATCAATACTAGCCTTTAAATGAGGGACCTACAGTAAGAGCTGCACATGGTTGTCATCGCTAACTGTATCCGACAACTTTGTGTCTGACTCACATGCTCGCCGTTCTTGTGCAATTAGCTCGCCAATAGCAATGTGTCTGCGTAGCCTTTTGGAAGTGTCCAGTACACGCAATGAGTGCATCATAATTTCATTGTATATGTGTTAAGTGACAATAAAAGCATATTCTATTCTATTCTATTCTATGTGTAGAGTGCACACGGACAGGCAGGTAGACAAGAGCAGGTAAGCGGTCCATTCATTTCATTTGATCTGAATGAAAGGATTTGATGGTCTTATTAGAGGCCTGTAACACCACAGGCACCAGACTGATTTTTTAATTGCTGTTGTGATGTTAAGAGTTTTGTCCTTCAGAAATATAACAAAAAATGTTTCTAGGATGACATACCAACCCCATTCTTTAAGGGTTAACTTGGAGAAACTAACAGTTTTGATTGTAACACAAAATAGGCTACTTTTTTTGTGTGCATCTCCTTTGCTGTCTCAGACTTTGGATTATTTCGTGCTGGTGGGATTTCTTAACAGGAAATGATGCAATATGAAGTGACAGAGATCACCCCTCCCTCCCCCACTACATACACATACATGCACACACACCCTCGCAGCTGGCCCGCAGTCTCTGACATGCCTGGTGAGCTTTCTTGGAGTGACAGATGGGCCGCGGGCAAGGAGGGAATGGCTTGGTAAACATACTCATATAATCACACGCACACACACACACAGAGGTACACTTACACATGTAATTGTCCCCACATCCGTACACGGGCTGGCATCATGCTCTCTCCTGCCTTTGCCCACAGTCTGTGTTTGTGGCTGGAACCCCAGGGCGTCACATACATTGGGATACACGACCTGCCTGCCTTTCACAACCTGTTTGTACTCCTACGCTGCCAAACACCACAGGCCACGCGACAGCAACAGCTAGCCTGCTTCATGGGTTATGATATCCAAATAAATCTGCAGAGGTTTCCTTCTTAAAGGTTGGAGCCATTGTGAGCTGCTGTTGCTAAATAAATGTATGTATTTTATATACACCGCCTAAGGTTAACCACTCAAAGACAATACAGCTTTAATTTGTCTTTGAGTTTAAAGGATGGTATTTAGTGACTGTTTATCCCATACTCTGATCCAGAGCAGGATATCACACTAGCAAAAGACCTGATATGACTATGTAAGCTGATATACCACAGATATTCACGCTTTACTAAGAAACATTTTGGAATAGGTTCAATTCCTGCTCATCTTAGTGACCCCTTGATGTGTTCAGAATGCTAACATGCTCACGACAACTGTGGCCCGAAATCCCTCCCTCATTCATCCATTCACTCCTCCCTTTAGAGCAACAGACGCTCACTAGTTATTTCTATAGTGATCAGTAAAGTGAGATGTTAAACTCTTAGAATCATTCTAATTTTTGCCTCACCGCTTACAGCTGTAACATGTCAAATGTTAGTATGCTAACTCTAATTAGCACTTAACATAAAGTACAACTGGAGTACCAATGTGTTCAGCATAGTGATGTTTATGACGTGATGGGGTCAGCAGATCACCACAGTTATTGCAATAGAGTGCTGCAGGGGGTGGTGTATTTTTGTGGGCTGATCTGGTGGTTAGCATAACTTTCACTCCCTAAACGACAAGGCCTGCTGGATTTTGGATTATTACTCTGTTCAGCAAGATAATCTAGCAAAAAAATCAACATAGGCAAGTGAAAAGCTATTGTTAGGCTATAAACAAACTATATTGTGGCTTTAAGGTCACTACCGCTAAGCTTCTTCCTGCTTCCTTTAGCTGCTATAAACTCATCTACAAGTTGTAAAGTTGGATTTAGAATAGTTTGGACTTCTGCCTCTAAAGACAGACTAGTGAGTAGATGAGTTTCCATGTTGACCAAGATGAGTTTTAATGTCCCTGACAACTTCTGTTGACTAATTTAGCCACTTGTTAGTAATGTTCTTTTTAATTAATCCTTGTCCCGAGTTTCAAGTTTCAAGTTCAAGTTCAAGTTTGAAGATCTAACAGCACAAACCCCAGTATTTCTTGTTGTCTCCTGTTTCTATTGTTCCTCATGCAGTTTCCTCCCTGTGGCTCTAAAAGTTTTCAGAAATCCCAGTTTCTTCATTCTCGTATTTGCCTTCATTCTGTCAGAGCTTTCTCCAGATAGAACTCTGTCTCAGGTTCACTTTGCCTCAGTGTGCAGTAATGGAAAAAGGGAAAATAGTCCCATTAAGCAGATAATTAGCTGCATGTTAGAAAAACCTGCAGTACACATGCTGTTTATCATGCTGTTCTGTGAGTCGAAGCAGCGGTTGCTCATGTGTTTTTAAAAAGGAATTTACGAAGCATTTGACTTTGAGAGACGAGGCGAAACTGCAGCAGGGCCTCAGCACTGTCGGTACTGACAGGGAAATAAAGGCCTGACGGCTAATCCACCACTGGCTGCTCCTCAGGGCTGCTACCACACTGGTTCATTACACCTCGCAATGTGGAAGACGAAACCTAATAATGAAATAATATGAAAGCTGAATGGAACAGCATAGTATAGCTATTCTTAGAACTTTCCCAGGAAAGAGTCCAAAATGGTTAAGTCTGCAGTTTGTGCCATGAGGTCACTGTAATTACAAGGTTTGAGAGCATGAACGTGATTCATAAATGTCCTGCCAGTCTGCACTAGTTAGATTTTGAGCATGCAAAGTTGCTGGCGTACTTAGAAATGGAGAGTGTATTATTTAACACATTTTGTCTATTTTTCTAAAATGGTGTATGGATTTGATCCCTAAAAAGCAATATAATTTCAAGATTGCATTATGCTGCTACAGTGGATTTAAAGAATGCCCTGAGGATGAATTTTTGGCTGTCAGGGTGGGGTATAACTCAAAACTGGGAAGAGTTCATCATCAGGAGTGCGTGAAAGTGTTCTGCAACTTTCAAAGCAATTTGGTCATCAGGTTTTGATGTATGTTAGGTAAAGCGAAGGTTTTGGCCAATTGTTGGACTACAGAAAAAAGTAATATAGTGATTGATCCTCTTTGGACTATGATTTTTTTTTTTTATAACTAATTTCAAAACAGCTTATTTTTAAAAGTTCTGCTCAAACCCCACAAAAACCTTCGCAGAGAGAAGCGAACTATCAAGAACCGCGTTTACTTCATCAGAGAAACTCTATTCAAGACATAAAAACTCAACAGCATGAAAGACGGCAGAACGGTCAAAGGAACACGGCTGTTTTCAGAGTCATACTCAACGACCTGCATGCATCTGTGTGATCGTTCATCAGATGCTCCTGACCAAAATCACCGTTCAAGTCAATCAGAGAAGTCCGTTGCCATGGCGCACACACACACACACACACACACACAGACACACACACACACACACACACAGACACACATTGTAATACGCCCCAGCATGTTTGCGGTGAATGAGCAGAAAGGAGAAAGTCCGCCATTGTAAACATGACTATCTCTAATCCAACACAGTCCAATGTTATTATAGCTGAAAGTGTGTGTGTGTGTGTGTGTGTGTGTGTGTGTGTGTGTGTGCGTGTGTTGGTATTTGACCTTAGAGAGATGGAAAATGACAAAAAAAAAGAAGCTGCAGCCGTGCCAAACATGAGCACAAAAACAATGTGTGTGCTGTTTTGTTGCTTCACATACATGCACAAATTCTTTCAGTGGCAGAGCCCTTCTGTGTGCTGGATTTGGTCCGCTGTGTGTATGAGGATGTGTTGCGTCGTCTCGTATACTGTGTGTGGTGAGTTGAAGGGGAGGATGTTAAGTGCCATTGATCTGACCAATTACAAGTCAAACAGAGTGCTGGACAGACAGTCTCTGCTGTAGGAATGCATTGAAACATCTCTCGTGACAGATTAGCAGAGACATTTCTGTGAGTTCAGTGTCGGCTGCCGTGAGAGTTTAGTGCAGACTCTCCGATGTGGCTGGTAAAGCTGTCAACGTCACTGTTTTACCTGCACAGGTAATCAAACTGAGTTTAATTAAAAAAACAATAAATGAATCCGCCTCATATTAATTTAATTGGTGACATTTTCTAATCTGCATGTCTCCCATTTTGTTTTTGTTTGTGTAGTGCTGCTGGTGCTTTGTGCTGCACTCCTCCCGTCAATCAAATACTGCTAATGCTAATCTAATTTGTCTCTAGGCGCAGACTAAATACACCGACATATTTGTGTGAAATCAGGGGCGGTCACGAGGCTCGATGAAGGTCTCGCATCTCAGGCATTTGGTTTATTCAGTGATATGAACGAGGACTGTTTGTCTGCTCAGTCATGAAAATCCAATAATGAAGAGTTTTCTCTTCTCATCAAAATGTTTCTGGAAAAACTACAGGGTGCACTTTTAACGGTGGGGCGGCGCAATACATTATATAGTTTCAGCATCGACATCACAATGTGCAGATGCGCAATAGTCATATACCAGAATGTGCAAAGTCAAGTGACGTAAATCAATTAGAATACATCATGGAAAAAGGAAACTCACATGGTTCTTATCGTCCGGCTAATCTAGAGGAGTTGGTCTCTTCTAATAATAATCTCTAATATTACATAATAAAGTCCAATTTAAGGGTTTTTGGGTACATGGGAGTTTGCAGCCCCTTCATACACAGTGAAACACCTATCACAATCTTTTCTGACTCATGTATCACAGAAAGCAAGTTTGTTTGTTTTGTTTTGTTTGTTTCTCATAGTGCACTCCACGACAAAATCACCCAAATCATTCCTGAATAGGGCTGTAACGATACACCAAACTCACGATTCGGTTTGAATCACGGTTTTGACCCACGGTTCGATACAAACCTCAATTATTTTTTTTTTTTTAATCAAACATTTTACTTATGTAACATTTCAATAACTTATGTATATGGTACTTGTCTGATAGTATCAGAGGTGCAGTACTGGGGAGGGCGTGTCTATATGATGGTCTGTTAACTGCACAGATCCCTCACTCAACTTAATACAGAGAAATGTCCCACAAAGCAACGTTACAGAACCAAACAAAGGTAACGTAGTAACTGTAACTGTCTTTGGCAACAAGGAAAAATACCGCAGCTGTACATGGAGAAGCGTCCTTCCTCCTGCCCATCCTACCAACTCCTCGTCACATTTCTGCCCAATAAACAGCGCCTGTTACCGGCAAAAAAACTTTAACTCACCAAGTGTTTATGATGAAAAAAAATCTCTGCAACGGTCAGCCCTCCGGACCGAGACTTCAGTGAACTTTACCCAGGAAGACAGCGTCCGTTGGGTTTTGATTGACAGGGGAGACACTGGGGAAACCCCTTCAAAACACACACACGTCATCATCATGACGTGTACCGTCACCATCATGACGTGTACCGTCACGTCTCTTTAGGAGCCGCAGCGCCGGCTTTCTGTGTGAATTACACAGCGGTTCGTCTTTACAGCGGTGTTTCGCTCTGTGTGAACAAACAACGGCAGAGAATTGGCGAATGACCGCTGCGGTGTTAATGTGGTGTTACTTACAGCTCATAGGGCTGATCTGGCATGGAAGTTGTGTCGCGATTCTGCCTTCTCACAGCGCGAGACAGGTTCGTAGATCCGAGTGTCGCGATTTCGGCTTCGATACGTGTATCGTTACAGCCCTATTCCTGAATTATTCTGTTTTTTTCCTAAATAGAGCTATTCCAAGGTATCAAAGTATCATTTAATTGTCATTTAACAACACAGGTTTGGAGAACAAAGTGTTGATGAGTTCAGGAGTCCTGCAGCCTGAGGTAAAGAGAAGCTGCTCTGTAGTTTGGTGGTATGGCAGCGGATACTTCTGTATCTGTTGTCAGTCAAAATTATCTGCTGAAGATTCCTGTGTTTTTTTTCATTTTGTAATCAAATGTTGCAGCATCAGTTTTTTCCAATATTGTGCAGCGGGAAAGTTTAGAAATCCAAATTCTGACATAATAAGCCTAAAAATAAACATCTATACAACAATCTACATCCCATCTGACGATTGGTGCTGTTGATTCAACATGAACGTAATATCTGCAGCATACCTCCTGATGCACACGCATGTCTCCTGCACACAGCATCACTTCTGCTCAGCTGAATCCGGCTCAGTACAGTTCAATTGATTTTCTCAGCGGAGGGAGGCACATAGACCCCAGCTGGCCTGAGCCAACAGCATAAGGAGCAACGTTATTTTGGGGAATTTGCCGTCACGTGTCCGAGCTCCATTGTTCCGTACTGCAGTCAAGCCAAAGCCACTAAAAATAGGACTGAGGCTATTTCCCCCAAACTGTTTTCTGTTAAAGCTAAACAACAATTGCAATATATTTGCCCCCCCAGTTGAGGCATCTGGGGCCCATTCTTGCAAAAATCCTACTCCCTTATTCTTCTACCATACAGTCCTCATCTCTCTTACAAAGGCAAAGACCGCTCACTGAAAAACTGTCTCCCTCACTAAATCTTTAATCTTGGACCTTTTTTGTTTGGCAGGAGGGCGAAATAATTTGACTCGTTCGTCCTGTAATTCATCCTAAAACAAGAAGGGGTTCATCTCGGTTATTTCAAGACACCGTCGTTTGGTTTGGAGTCGAATCTTGCAGGACGTTAAACAAATCCAATTAAACACTCTGCCTGAGATTTTCACTTGTTTTGCGAACAAAAGGGATTTGATGCTCCACATGAGATTAAATATTTGTTCAAAGGGATTCGTGCGTGCCCACGTTACCACATCGGTGGCAAATCTGTACCTCCATGCCGTGTGTGTGTGTGTGTGTGTGTGTGTGTGTGTGTGTGTGTGTGTGTGTGTGTGTGTGTGTGTGTGTGTGTGTGTGTGTGTGTGCGTCGCGTTTTTTCTTCCGTGCACGTGTGCGTGCTGTATCTCTCCTTTCTCCGCACATGGCAAGAATGCTCTATGGCTTGAAATTGAAGTGATGATTGTATCTGTCCCGAAAAAAAAAGAAAAAAGACACCCCGAGAGAGAGAGAGAGACAGAAAGAAAAACACAAAGAAGAAGCAGGAGACAGTTAGTGGTCTGGGGGGGGGGGATGAGAAAGATGATAATAGAGCGACGGAAAGAAGGAGTGAGTGATGCGTAAGGACCATGTTGTGAAGGCCCCTTTTAGTGCAGGGAAGCAGGAATAATCCCCATTAAGGTAATTAGTGTTTCAGGAGATAAAGCATAATTAAACAGAAACAGGCTATAAATTACCGTATGTGCTGTCTAAATATGACTCATCCGTACAATTCCAGTCCGACCGCACAATGGTACGTCTCTGCATCCTCAGACTACAGGCAGTGTGTGACGAGTGTGTGCGTGTGTGTGTGTGCATGTGTGCATTAGATGGGGGCGGTGTGTTTACAATGAGATCAAGAGAATGCTTGGCAGGACGTCAGTCTTGTAAAGCCCCAGGATTCCACATGGAAAACACTCGCACACTCCGCGCCATGGGGAAAACACACAAAGACACACACACGTGCACACGCATACACACACAGACCGACAAGCCCAGAGAGAAAACAAACATAAGGCATGAGAGCTTTTGGTACACACCGAGGACAGAGACTAGCAGACACACAGGGATACACGTGCAGTCTGCATTGAATTTGAAGGGGAGAGGCAGAGGGTCTCTACCTGGGAGTTTGTGTTTTTCATCAGCTTTCATCGTAATGTCAACATCCCCCTCACTCTCTCTCTCTCTCTCTCTCTCTCTCTCTCTCTCTGTTTGTCTCCAGATCCTCACCAGAAGGAGTGCTGTTCATTTTTCATCGCAGCTCGGCTCATCTGCAGCCGGCTCTCATGAGACTGAATCATGCGTTTGTGTGTGTGTGTGTATGTGTGTGTGCGCGCACAAAAAAAGGTTTTTCTTGCGTAACAAACCTGATTTCTAACATCATACAATTCTAACCCTCCCTGTTTAATAACCGCTACCACATACTGAAAGATGAATATAGGAGAGTCATCCACAACAAACTTCACAGTGAGAGCCCGTAGACATGCCAGCGGCTCTGTGTAGCTGCAACATTATGTAACTATTAACCTAGAATATAGGTAGGGTGGTGCCTCTGTCATCCTCATTCTGCACCCCCCATCACCTGTTCTTGCATGATTTTAACTTGGGGGGCAGGGAGAGGCTACTATCTCCCACGAGAAACGTTACACATCAACTATTTTTGAACAAAATGGATTATATTTTATGGAGACATTTTTTCCTCTGATGTCCTCCAGCTGAGCTCTGCCCTCAACTCATTGGAGTCAACATAGTTTTCCTGATGGACAGAAAAGCTTGAGCTGCCTCTGGGTAAAGCTTCTCCTCCTATGCAAGGATGAGAACCGGTGCCAGACTGGCGATGCAAAAACTAGCAAACGGAGCATCAAAGCCAGTCTTACCTGGTTCTGTGCAGTTTTTCTCAGGCTCAGAGTAGAGCTGAGACCCGTTCTCATAGACTTCTTGTAGGAGATGACGGCTCTCCCACCTCGCGCCCTCCTCAACGATGGCGCTGGAAACGTGATATCCTGAAAGAGTCAGAAGAAAAAAAGACAGAAAAGAGAGATGATGGATTGGTTCCATGAATAACTTTTTTTTTTTTGCTGCACACTAACCATCAGACAAACCATCGGCCGCTCTGTCCCAGGGTGCTTGGCTGAGTGGAGGACACTGAATGCATCTTGTTGCATTCAACAAACTTTGTTTTATATAACAAAATAAAAGCACTCTCACAGAGACATTTCGTATTTTTTGCATTTCTACAGATGAACATTCGTTTTGTTTGTTTTTTCATTCGTAAAATAGATGCATGTCGTAATGTGCACTTTAAATGTGCCCTCACGCACTCACGTGCACGGACAGCATAATGGCCGTGATGCACAGGCTCTTAGTTCTGCAGTTAATTGACACTCCTGAATACTCCAAACCTTCCCCTCGCCCCACAGAACAAAGGCAGATGAGACATGCATCTTGTGTCACCACTCTCCTGCGGGAGCATTAGTACGGCAGCACGCTGAGCACCGCGAGGCCAATCATTCCAGCTCAGTCATCTGGGTCACAGTATCCTCAAGCGCCCCATCTCCAACCCATCTCCTCTCCCACCATGCAACAGGCCCTGACATAGGTGCAGAGCACGCCGGGGCTTCTATAAATAGCAGCGCGCTCTGCTATATTTATCAAAACGCAGAAACATGAAGCATTTGCAGCGTTTTGCAAACAGCTATGTCGCAGGAGGAGGGAAGAGCAGATCGGCTGGAACAGGATGGTTAAGAGTGACGTTGGTAGCTGCTGTGGTATGGCAGTTTTAAGATGGAAGCGCACGTTAAAACCGACAAATAACCATGAGACAGAAAGACCTAAGTCTTCCACGTGCAATGCAACAAAGCTGTGAATCCCTGAGGGAATGCATTATCTAATCAGTAACATCAAGATAATTTTTATTGATTATTGGATTGTAAACATTTAAGTCAATGTTGTCTAAACACCTGCCCTAAAGACTTGCATGGCTTTTATTGAAAAGGCCCAGTACAACCAAATTACTAAATTTCAATTTCCAAGTTACAATTTCAAGCATTAATCATTTACATGCATGTTAATGGCCTTGCATCTTATTCTTCTTTGTCTTTGTTGGTACTTCTCTGCCTCTACTGGCATGTCACTGACACATGTCGATCAGCAGGACGATGTGAGACCATGAGCAGGACCGTGGATTCCATCATCCACTTGGACTTGTGTCCCTGCGCATGGGAGTGTTCATGGGACAGACTTGTAAGACAACCTCCTCTGTCCTCTGCTAGAGATCATGAACTCCAGAGGGACTTTTAACCTGTGTACTTCGTGGTATTAAGTACTTTACTTTTTGTATCTATTACTAATTCCACTGGTATATAGGGGTGCCACAAGTCTCCAAATCCACATTTTGATGGGATTTTAAGGGAGTGAATCAATTTGGTTTGGGAATTGCTGATTTTGATTGATTTGAATCAAAATAGGGACACAGCTGCTGCCACATATACACCACATTTTCTCTCAGGGACAGTACTTTCAATGTCAGACTGCTTAATGTTTTTAGAATCAATGAAGTGAAGAAATGTAAGGTATTTTCCATTTGCTGGATTTGCCCAAAACAGAATGTTTCTCATGCACTATTTCAAATAATGTATTTTATCATGTCATTGGTATCACATTTGCATATATGGCGACCGAAAAACAATAATTATGACATCCCTCCACAGAAACCATGTCGGTTTCTGTGGAGGGATGTCATTACTTTTTTTTGTTTTTATGTTGTAAGTAAGTTCCCATTCACCTATAGTGTATTGAAGTCTCAGAGAAGTTCTCAAACATGGACAAGTAAAAACCAAACCCGCCTATGTGACTAGACACAATAAGGTACATGAACATGTGCATTTTATATAAAAAAACAAACAAACACAAAGCACAGCTGCGCAGTGACACTTGATTACAGTGTGTGGTTCTATAAAGAGAAGTGAAGGGTGAAATCTGCCAAGCTGCATCACTGCCAAAGCTTCTATACGACTGTGATGCCTTTTGCCCTCTTACTGTATGCTCTTCCCCTGAGCCAATGTTTCTGTGTGTGTGTGTGTGTGTGTGTGTGTGTGTGTGTGTGTGTGTGTGTGTGTGCACTTGTCTCTGTGTGTGTGTGATTAGTATAAGACATTGAACAACTTTACATCTTGAAACACACTCCACAGGAGACCTCTCTATCTCTTGTCATTTTTAAATAACTTGAGTCTGTGGTCCATTAGACAGCACGCACACACACACGCACGCGTGCTCACACAGGAAAGAGCAGAGGTATAGTAGAAGTATATATTTCTATACTATATATACTATTTACAATGTAAGTACAGACACACACACACACACACACACACACACATACACACACACACTTAGACCCAAACAATCAGACCTCGGTGAGCGTTTCATACTGCTTGTGGTCCAGTGAGGCAGAATGTATCATCACTGCTGAGGTTACTATGGTGACTTGACGTAACAGATGAGAGTGCATGACATAACCCTGAGCAACTTGCGCACACACAAAGACACACACAGCGATGAATAACTAAGCTGCAAGTAAATGCCATCACGTGAGCCGTGCACCCCTCACTCACACAGGTAAACGGGCTCCTGACAGAGGAGAGAGGGCTCCACGCTGTAGCAGCTCATAGAGAGGAATGAGAGCCATGTTGTTCTGACTCATGTTGCACTGTCTATCAAGAGATTATGGTCAATTCTGTTTCTGCTGTATATCTTAACAACTACTGACCAGTTTGGAATGACATCTGGTATTATTCGTGGTCAATTTTGGTCATGGTCCCCAGTGGATTCATTTTAATGCTTTTCAATTATTAGGCAGACCAGGGGATTTCTGGCACAATTCCATCTAATTCCAATATGCATTCAAAAAGGAAATATGACACCTGCGCTCCTATACTAAGTCTGTATGTAAGTCTGTTCAGTGACCCTATTAACCTTTCCTTTAATGCAAATTTAAACCTAACCCTGTCAAAAAGGATTCATGACATCTAATCAGTGGGTGTCCTGAGCAAATTCGTGCTCTCTCGGGCATTAACTCTCTGTCCTTGGTGTTCCATTACCTATTTCGAGTGCTCAAGAGAACTCAAGAATCAATGTGATTTAATGACCCCATGGACAAACCCTGAGCACCATCTTTTTCGATGGCCAATTTGGCAACAAATGATTCAGAATTCCGGCCATAAAAAAAAAAAAATGTTTCTGTCGTTCAGGGCAGCTGAGGATCACACAGTTGGGGGGCTAGGCCACCATGGTGAGGTCCCTCCACCTAATGCATGCAAGTTAAGGGCACTGGCACTCAAATATAGTCTGCACCATTTCTGCTGTCTTGCACTTGGTGAACAGTGCTAGCAACCCCTGGACACTCCTCAGTGTAGTCTGCCTGTGCACAAGTGGCCTCAGCCCAGTTTAGTTTGATTTGCGTTGGACTGGCAGCTTAAATATTTTAGAGGCCTGTAGAGCTGAGGGGAACTGCTCGACTCAGCGTGAGCAACTCCTTTTAAAATTACAGTCATTTGTTTCTTTGCCCAAAATATTGATTTGTACAACCCGAACACCAGAGAGAAAACTGAGAGAAATACTATCTAAATACGGGGTGAATGAACGTGCGCGTATGTTGCTGGGTTTCCCTGCAGATTTCAGACAGTGTGGAGACGTGCCAAGATGTGCTGCACCTGCAGGAATCACCCACCTCATAGATCTAGGCTAGTGGTGTGTGTGTGAGAGGTCTGTGCATGTACATGTTCATATATGAAGAATACTTCAGGGGAATCTTGAACATCAGGAGAGCTGGAGCAAACCTCAGAAATATTCTACCTATCCATGTCTCCACCACATTCATCTATCCACTTCTCTCTCCCTTTCACTAACACACTATTCCATGTTGGTCAAAGTCCTATGTCTATAGGTCCAAGCCGACCCCAAAACGTCACATAACAGGGCCGCCCATCGTTCTTCACTGTCATGTTTAATTAGCTACTTTATCTTCATTAGAGTCCCTTGGCAGGCTTGTGTGTGTGCATGCATGTGAGTGTAATATATATATATTATATATATATATATATATATATATATATATATATATATATATATATATATATATATATATATATATATATATATATATATATATATATATATATATACATATATATATATATATATATACGTGTGTTTGTGTGCCAGCATGTTTCAATGTGTAACATGTAATCTGTGTCTGTGTATTTCTAGAGTGTATATTTGTGTGCAGGGTCATCGTTCGTCCGTTTAAGCGCTGTGTGCATGTGTGCGCTAGTGAGAGCGAGCTACAACCTTGTCCCTGGAGAGAAAGGAATCAGGCCACGTGCACATGGCTCCTACTATATGGGCCTATACCATGCCTTACATGATACCAACATCCTTGGCTCCTCATCATAGGACGTTCGATATCTAGGTTGTCGTATGTATTATTATACGATGCATACATTAAACAGATATACATCAATATACATACATGTTTACATTATTCATTACATTGGTGTGGTATTTCAGGCACCTTGCGTTGATCAAAGGGGTAAATTCTGATGTATGTTGTTAATGCAGGACTGATTCTTTTTTAGGTCACTGTACCCAATAGGCAACAAAGTCTGTGTCTGTGTGTAAACAGCAAATATAGAAGTATTGTTCATAATGGCAGCAATGTCTTAAAAGTGAAAAAACATGGCAACGCTAAAAAAATGCAACTGAGGCAGGATTGTTATTTACAAGATGAAAGATTTGGGGGATACTAAAATCAAAATGGTTTATCCACCTGGGACTGTGAATATGCTTAAGAAACTTCCTCTAAATCTGCTATCTAATGCTAGATTATGAAAATATTTTGTGCAACAGTGCAAAATTGGTTTTATGATGGAACTAGGTAAGAGCTACTGCCCAAAACGGTAAGGGTTCATCCTCTGGGGAACATGACTGTGCTCAGTAAATTTAGCAACAATCCCAGTGTCACCTCAGTGATAGTGAAGGAGAAACCCTTTCCTGACAAATGTGCTAGATCAAAAGTCAAGGGCCGTAGGAATCAGCAATATGTGGACCCAAGGTCATAGTGGTAATAAAAAATAGCCTAAAGAGCAACAACTACACCATGTTTTTATCTCTGATCCAAGGCTTCTTACATCCACAATAAACTGGTGTATGACGAATATCATTATCATCTGGCTATTATCTCACTCTCTTTCCTTGACCTGAACGACAATCAGTAAATAAATGGAGAAAAGGTGGAATAAAATATTATTTTATTCCACTTTTACTCCATTTACCCCAAGTCTAGATGACTTGACAAGCAAGGAGTCCACTCTCTACACATCAGAACTAACCAATAAATCATTGATCATCTAAAGCAACTAAAGCCACTACTTATCTAAATTACCAACTTCAAAGCCTGCGTGTCGGACTGGAACAAGACATGTCTCGTCTCTATTAGAGTGTGCATGAGAGGACGATGTGCCACACTTTGCAGCGGTTTGTGAAAACCCCACTGCTGCAGAACACAGTTTCACAGTTGTGTTGAATGTTGAGTTAATAGGAGAGCTGGACAGGTGAGATGAAACTTCAGCAGAGCGTCAAGTTCATTACTTGACCCAGTAATGTAGTTCTGTTATACATTATAGTTTGATTTCATCTTCACAAGTGGATAGTTCCAGGCTGGTGAGAATAATGTAATAACTAGTGTCTATATATAATTATTTTGTCTTGGCAGATAAACAAAGCACACATTGACAGATGATGACGGATGCTTTGATATGTGGAAATACTCGCATTATTTGGAATTATTTGTCACGTAAGGATGTAATAAAATGTAACTTGTGTCTGAAGCAATCAACTGAAGCAGCAGACCAGAAAACAGGTCCACCTTTAAAAGACAATCTTGTTTAACACTGATCAAATAACAGACCTCATTTAACCCTCATCAATCATACTTAACATGGATGTGTGCCCAAAAAGGTTTCCTGAGCAACGAGGGACTACTGCTCAAATTTCTAAAATCACTTACTTTCAGTTTTTTATAATAGAGTGTTTTAGAATCTCTGTCCTGTGTTCTCAGATACAAATGATAACTATAGTGAGTACGAAGTTAACTGATATACATGACGGTCGCAGCTACAAAGATACAAATTGTATCTAGTAATCAGCTACATCCACTCAATATCTCAGAGCAGGATCAGTGTTAGTTTCAGTGGGCACTTCTGTGACACACTCTCTCTGGCTCTCACACACACACCAGCTTTGCCTTGGTGAGTGATTGCCCGTCAATAAATCGATACGACTATGAGTGGCTAGGATGACATTGGTCCCCTGTGTTTTTAAGAAGTACTATATGTGTCAAAGAAGATTCTCTAGAGGGACTATATACCGTATATCTATAATAATGAATTAATAATTTATCAAACTTGTGTTTACTGTCGGTAAACAATGTCGTTCCTCACTCTCCATTAAGTTATAGAACGAGGCGACCAAATGAAACACACCTTTGCTTTGAGTAACCTTGCGGATTTCTCTAGGTTTGAAACATTTGGGAAAATGTACACAACTCAACAAAATACATAACAAAAGGTTATTTTTCAATGCAGAAATGTTATATATTATATCTTTAAGAAAAAGACACAAGGGCTTGAAACGGAAGGATCCAGAGGAGACTTCTTTAAGAAGGCATTGACCCAGGCAACATGTTTGTTGTCTGTGTACTTCCACGTTAGATCATGCGTTTTATACATTACACCAAGATAAAAGATCAATATATGCAGAGCCAAGTCCAGTGTTTCTTAATTGTTGCTTAACAAAGTTGACAGCTCGTTAATGGTCTCATTAGCCAACGCTGTCAGACAACACTCCCGCTGTGAGTGTGTAAGGTCGCTGTCATCTCAGACATCTCTCGCTCTCATCTTTCCTTTTTGTCTCAAGATCCAAGCCGGGCCGAGAGAAGAGGGGTCACATGAGGGGAATAAGTGTGGAGTGATCTGCTCTCCTCCTGAGCTCAGCTGACATGTGCTGTGGTCAACATCAGATAATGAATATTTGTTTCCTTGATTCATACACTGGGTCTGTCCAATAGACTGTACACGCACATTTCAATAACCGGTGATTTACATTTTTAGGCTATATAAACAGTTTCTATATGTCACAAATATGCCAACTTTAGTAGATACAGTATCTCTGCAGCACAGTAAATGAGAAATGTAAACACTGTTGTTTCTTCACACTTTCTTCATAATGTTAGCTCATTGTTTTAATGTTCTACACTGAAATTCCTCAGACTTTTTCCTCTGAGAACAGCTTGTTTATTCGCTTAAGGAAAAGACAAATATCTCCCAGATTATATTTTAATCACTAACATTGTAAATATTACAATTCTGACGTTACATTTTTTTTCTCCAAAATGGCAAAGTGCCCCTTTTAGAATAAGTTAAAGTTCAAATCTAAGATTATTTTTATCAATGAGGCCCCCTAGCTTCAAAGTTAAAAATAATACAGAGTTGTCCTCATCAATTAAACCAACCTTGGTTGAGTGCTAATACAGGCATCACCATGCAGAGGGCAAATTAAGCAGACAACTCACAGAACTGATGTTCACAGAGTCACTTAATAACTCTCACATCTGCATCTAGTAGAACTTTGATTCAGATTTTTAAAACCCTTCAGTGATCTCATCAAAAGGTGCCGAGATGATTACATTAATCATTGTGAGACAACAATGCCAAAGCAACTGGAATAATAAGATCATAAATATCTGATCACGCTTTACAAAACTGGCAATCCCTTTATTTTCTTGTGATAGTCGTTAGAAGAGATGAATCGTGACCAAAACTGGCTCATCTTCACCAGTCGAGTCGAGGAAAAAAATCAACAAAGAAGCAAAAA
Source organism: Diplodus puntazzo (assembly GCA_963678695.2). Lineage (NCBI taxonomy): Eukaryota > Metazoa > Chordata > Actinopteri > Spariformes > Sparidae > Diplodus > Diplodus puntazzo. Next base: position 18,929,988 of record OZ023168.1, on the reverse strand, counting down.
GGAATAGAAATGAGGTGACATTACCTCTCAAGTGTGAGGAGATTTTTGAGGCAAGTAATGTTTCGTATTTCAGAACACGAGGGCTGAAGAAAGAAAGGAGGGATACCGAATAATTTTCGCTCTCACTCACTTTTGACCTTTCCTGCAGACAAATGAACTAAATCTGCTCTTTCTCTCTGAACCGCAGCAGATCCATGTCTCTTTGGATGAGCATCCCATCCAGTATACATGTCACATAGAATAACCAACATGACATTACCACGATGTCGCTTATGTCACAGTGCGTGAATGTAATAGATAGTCGCCGTGTTCCCTTTGTCAATCAAACATGATGCATGAAACGCCCAGGTCCAGAACCTGAAGACATTTAGCTTTCTCTCTGCTGTCGCATTTAATAATGGCCCCTCAGAGGATTCAAAGGCAAAAGGACATTTCGCCTCAAACTGGTATTCTCCTTGTGTGTTACGATGGCGTCGCTGTGGTAGGGGGGTAGGTGGTTCTGGGGTTTCTTCAAATAACGTTTATATTTGGTTCAGGATTGTTATCAGGAAGATGCAGAGCAAATCTATGAACTTGGATGGACTAACATTCTCCAAACACCCCAGCTGGCCACATACCTCCAATTTTAAAGGCAAATATTGTGAACCCGTCCATTCTGTCAACTGGTTAGTTTAGGAGTCAGTCTGTCTGATGGAGCTCCTTTCTTTGACAGCTTGTGCCTAAAATATACATTCAATAACAAAATCTGGTGAGTGGACTTACGAAGGCACATGCACTTTGACAGCTCCCAGTTGGTTTGGGAGCCTCTACGTAACATTAAATTAATTTTGTGATCCGCTGTGGCCAGGCCTTGAGACTGATGGTGTCCCATCGTTCTGACGACCATAGAAAAGGTGCCTCGGATGAACAAAGATCTTCTCCGTGACTAAAGAATTAAGTTGTATTTCAACACGCTTTGGAAATAAAATGAACTGGGCACTGGCAAAATAGCCTGTCTTAACATGCTGGTAGTTATCTGTCTTTCCGCAGTGCTGCGGACATCCAGGTCCAGAACCTGAAGAGATTTTGACTTCCTCTGCTGCCACGTGAATTCTCCTCCACACAGCAACACAGACCAAATAATGCATGAGGGTTCAGCGCAGCAAAAAGTAAGAGTGTGTGTGAGAGAGGAAGATTATCTCAGCGGAAATGTCTAGAAATTGGACAAAACACACACGCACAGACGCACACACACACATATTTCAGTACAAATTGTCTCTCCAGTGCAGAAACGACTTCAGACAAGATAGTTACATAATCAGGGTATATTTGCCTAAATTGTCCAAAAATGGACGAGAGCAAATGTGTGGTGCATTCTGTGTGTGTGTGTGTGTGTGTGTGGGTCCCACGAGGGGTTTGAGATGAACAAAGCAGAAAATGCTCTCAGTCAGACAAAGCTCAACAGGAGTAAAAGGCAGCCTCATAATACCCTGTTCTGTGCAGGTGTATGACTGCGAAACCCACTAACACCCACTAACATCTGGCTTTTGTCTTTAGTGTGGAAGGGTACAATCAGCGTTTTCCCCATGTCAAATGACTCTGCACTCACTGGTATTTATTGGTACTAGCTCTGATGGGCAGTGATGGAAACATGACTCCTATAACTCTAATGCTGGTCGAAATTTCAGAGGTAAATACTTTTCCATCTATCTCTACTCAAGCAGTGCTTGACATCGTTCAGAGAGACTGAGATAAACCACTGTAGCATTGTCACTGGACTCTATGCTGCTTTTTAATCACCTTTTAGTCCAAAAGTTAAAAGGTCATCTCTGAGCTCTCCTTCCCTCAGTGTAAGTTCTGGATCAGAGCGCAATCCGATTTGACTCCAGGTGTTTATTCCTCCAGAAGGTCTGGCTCTGCAAGCCGCTATCCTCCCCACCCCACACACCGTTTGGCTAAGCCCACAACATATGTAAATGTCTTGCTGAAAGTTCAATATTTTCAATTCACACAAATAGGCGAATGACGCAACTGACGGCAATTCGCACCACCTGACTGGAATGAATACAAATTGGGTTCTATTCACATCTGCTCTGACTTTATTGGGTTTTCAAGTCAGGAACGCTGCGGACCAGAAAGCGCCCTGGCTTTACTTTGCCCCAGTATAGTTCACCAGCGTCAGATCTTCATGCTCTTCTCTCCTAGTAGGGCTGGTGAAACAGGCTGGTAGTGCACCTGGCTCTAATTTCTGGTAAATTATAGACAGTGAGCCTGCTGTCTCTTCTTGAGACTACTTGGACAGTCAATACATTTCGATAGAGTTCTGAAAGCCTCAGTCAGTCCATCTGAAGTTATTCCCCCGTCTACAGAATATAATACTCAGTGCACTTGGAAACAAACTTATAATCAGACTTGAATACGACGGCTTCTGGCAGCCAGACAGCCTATTAAACAGCAAGCTCTCTGACTGAAGAGCAGTCTGCAGATAAGGAGACAGTTTCACTCATTATCTTTCCCAGTGAGGAGATTAATATCCTCGGCATATTTGTCTTTTCAATAGGATGGGCCTCTCTAAGCTCTAGCATAATAAGCTTCAGTCCAACTGTCACACACACACACAGACACACATGCACACAGGTGCAGACACACACATACGAACTCAGTCAAACAGATTTTTAAATTTCATTCAGAGTCCTCTGAGAATGTGATTAATCTGATCGGAGTAATTAAAAGCGTAGTGGGTTCCTCTGGCCCTGCTAAGTGCAGGTAAATAGCACTGTGATTGTGTTTGCATTCGTCGGAGCAACACAAGGGCCCTGCAAGCTAATCACTGCAGGAGGGTTCAATCACACGCCCGACTGTGTCATCATCAGCCAACAAGGGCCCCTCAGAGAATTCAAAGATAAAGGACATTGCTTCATACTGGTATTCTCCTTGTGTCTTATGATGGGGGTACTGTGGTATGGGGGTAGGTAGTTTTGGGGTTTTTCCTTCAAAATTATATATGATGTTTGGTCTGGTTTGTACTGCGATATTGTGCTCACAATTACTGGTTGCCAATGGTATGTATATTCAGTTTAATCCTATGAATAAGGACAGAGTTCCTTAAAGTGCTTAAGAAGAAATTTAATTTGAACATTTACAATTCCACGATCACTTGGCAAGCTATCTGCCGATGATCATGTGAAATGGCTGTGCGCTTCAGAAACAGCTGATAAATGGACACTATGGTGAGATTTTTTCTCAGCCACCAAAAACGACTGGTCCTGGTATATAATCATGTAATGGATTGACATCCTAGCTCCAAGAGCAATCGATGGTTTAGAACAATGAACCTGAAATCTGTGGCATTAAGGTCAAGCCATTTTGTGCTGTTATTGTTCCAATAGCACTGCCAAGTACCCCATTCAGGTAGTCTGTCATTGAAACCTGTAAAAAAGCGAAAAGTGTTACCTTTTTGACTTACTGTCTGATTAAAACAAGCATTTGAAGAGAAGTAATGTGATTGGTTAACCTGAAAAATGCTGTCTTACATTAAAGCATCACAATACATAACTCTGATTTTACTCCACAGCCGCTAACCTATATTTCACTGCATAATAATTTTCAGTTGAGAAACTAACACTGTCAGATTTGTGGCCTTTGGGGAAACAGCAGGTTCTGTTCCATTTCTAACGTAGGGGAGGACGCCTCTGTACAGAGAGGCAGAATGTAGAGGGCTGGTGAGAGCTATGGCAGCTCTTTGCTGAGCTCCTCAATCAAATGCTTAATGAGGACCCTTTACATTGCTCCTCTATATATAGCTGCTGGGTCTACCAGTTATTGTGGCTAAGCAGTGGCACATGACTTTAAAACCTATATGAAATATTCGACAATGCAAAGACTGAGCATGAGAAACAAATTATGAATTAACTAAGAGCAGAAAGGAACACATTTTTTTCTTAACTTACATTCATTCTAGTTTACATGAATATGTTCATTCCAACTATGGGTTTTAGAGTAACTTAATTACCTAATGAGATGTGCGTATTGATAAGCAAGCCTCATGACGGACTGTGTTTTTGGAGCATGAAATCCAATCCCGTAAACTACTGGAAATTTCAACAATGGATGGCAGTGCTAAGCCTTAAACTGAGCCTCGTGTCCATTGTGATTACCAACACACTTTATAACAATGAGCCTAATAGAGGAACGGGAGATTCAAGAAGAGGAAGTGTAAGAGAGTAGACATGAAAGCACAGGTGGAGGGAAGCGAGTGAGGTGAGGAGAATCAAGGAGTAGAGGAAGAGAAAGACGGATGCAAAGACAACAGCAGGTCTACAGATTCTCCAGGTCCCACTCTTACTCAGGGGAGGGACCCCTTTCTTCAACCCTTGCCCCCTTCCTTGTGTCTATCCGAGCCATGTGAGGATCCCAGAATACACATGGCAGGTGCTAAAATAGGCTTTGGGCTGGGTGATGAATTAGGAAGGGCATATTTGGGGAGCCAGGGAGCGACGGAGAGAGAGAGAAAGAGCAATGGAGACAGAGTGAGTGAGAGACAGAAAATAGCTCCTAATGTTTAATCACAGCTAGATCTAATACAATACAGAGCCCACAGACAAACCCAGTGACCCCTTGCTTAGAGTTGCTCATCCATCATAGCTGAGCTCTGACTGTGTTTATGTGTGCGTGTGTGTCCATATGATTTGATTATGAACACATGAGAAAATACTCTTGAGGGTGAGAAATGAAGCTGTTGTTAACAGATTGGGGACAATCAGGAGACAAAGATACACACACACACACACACACACACACACACACACACACACACACACACACACACACACACACACACACACACACACACACACACACACACACACACACACACACACACACACACACACACACACACACACACACACACACACACACACACCTCAGATGGTATGGTATGGGTATCTCAGGGCTGATGCTGATTATTAATGTAAGTGACAGATATCCAGTATTTGGAACTGATATCTCCATCCGTCACAACTGGAATTAAGACAATAAAAGCCCCTCCAAAATAACAACAATAGGTAATCTAAGTCTAAAAATACATCTTCTAAAAAGGGGGTGTGTAGATAGCTTGGATGACATGAGCCAAAGACGGTCAGGTCGTCAACCGCATCGGAGAGTCCTGGAATAGCCGACGAAGCTGTGTGAGAGCAGGTCCAGGTGGTGAAGAGACGTTTCCCCTTTAGGCTGGACAATCGGACATCCGTATAGGTTTGATATTCGCGACGATTCGAGCTGAAATGACGGCACAAAATGATAGCAGCGTGGGTGAACTAAAGGCAGGGAGACAATCATATTCAAAAAAAGATGACAAGATGATGTCTAAGAGCAACAAGCGGCAAGATGGAAGGTTAACAGTTAGAGCGTGTCGCCGTGCTATTGGTGAGATGCGCCCTGCTGATATAGATAATGGCAGGCAGTTATGAGGGAGCATGCGTGAGAGCAGTAAACGAAGACCGAGCACGCAAAAGAGAAGTCTTCCTGTCTGGGCCTTTGCTGGAGCCTCATTTAAAGACTTAGCTTCAGTAGTGCACAACTGCAAACAAATCTGCAGTTCGTCAAATTACCAGAAACTAATTGACACGCACATTGTCAACCATACTATATTTAGAGTACGTTGGTGTGGGACCTCTTGTGGCCTGAAAGCACAGACAGATTTGTTTGCTCCTCATTGAGCTGGCCACTTCATTGGCCACTTAATTGTCAGCCCAACACCAGAGTGTTTCCTCTGAGGTGCACACATGCATGCACTCATCAACTTTCTCTCTCTTATGCATGTATATATGCACACATTTACACGGACGCGAACTTAGTGCGACATTATTCTCACTGTGCTTATTGAATAATCCTCGTTCTGATTTGGAATTCACAAAGCCCTGCATCACAGTGTCCTCGCTCCCAGCAGGCTGGTGGAGTAGCATCTCCACATGATCCCACATGGTCCCACACTGCTCTCCAGCATGTAATCCGAAGTCTTTCCCCTCCCCACAGTTCATAGGTGTCGCGCAGTCAGTTGACACATGATGTTACACACAGGATCCACTCGGCTGTAAATTTATTATTCATCCCCGGGCTTTAATTAAACATAGTTGGGGACTTCCATGGAATTAACAGGGGTCGTACAATAACCTTCATTATTTGCCAGAAGCCTGTGAGAACCCATGTGTTTGTGTATGAGGACGCTTATATTTTTCATGTTAGCTCACTTCATCTCAAACCGTCAATACAACACACTTGAAGCACATATACATGATATTGTGTGTACAATTGTAAGGATTAAAAAGCCTAGAAACTAAAAAAAAAACAATTGGTACCCGAAGCACACCTTGCTAATTACATCTTTTGGTTTGAGTTGAACCCTTTTAGCTACACGCTCTGGTAACTTGTCATTATCAATAACAGAACAGCTGCACTAATCCCACATTTGTGTATTAAAAATGGATCAAATAACTATACGTGATGTGAAAGGGGTCCCCTTGAAGTTACAAACTGAAGGAGAGTTATCACATCGGCAAGCAGTTGCACTCGGCCTGACCAGCACCAAACAGCAGGCAGACAAAGTCAACAACAAGCTGGGGAACGTGGTGGAGCGTTTAGCAGCTAACGAGCCAGATATTATTTCACAGAAGTCGGTGAGAATTAATATTGTACTTCTTTTTAAGTGAACACAAACAAAACTCCAAATAAATGTGAACACTGCTTTGTGTCTGCTAGGTTTTTATAGTAAAAAGGCATACTAGCACTAGCAGTGAAAAGGTGACCATTGGATGTAACAGATTCAAAGAGACTGCAAATTACCATTTGGATTCAGTCAAACTCAATATCCAAAGCACATATGATGCTGTGTGCACATTCATGGTTCTGCTCTGATAAGATCATCCATATACATTTCATGACATATAAACTGAATATGGACTATGCACAGTGTACAGTATACATGGAAACATGGTCAATGTAATTTGGCTTTTCTGACAAGAATCTACATGCTAATGTCATCTTAACCACCAACATGTCTGTTAGACCCAATCTAAACTAAACTGCTTTGAGAAGTTCTACCTTTACTTTGCACTTCTTTACTGAACATGATCAATCTGTCCCTATCAAGAGGATATGTAACGCTGTCTCCAAGCACCTTTATACTTTGTTTATCTACAATTGAGATTGGCTATGACATCCTATGGCGTCCAGTGGAACTCCCTTCTTAATGTTCACCCTCAGCCTCAGTCTCAGTAACCACAAGCAATTATAGTATATCCAAGCAGTTAAATGTCACTTTGTTATGGGAGCGAGAGATGAGAAATCACGAATCTAAACATTCATTTACTAGTTGGGTCATCTCCAGCAACATGCCACCACTCTGATAAATAATGGGCCATTTAGTGTCACTAACCCTTTCACACTAAAAACATCCAATTACCTGCAAACTAATTAGTTTATAACACACTGTTTTGAGCATTTTGCACATATAATTCATGTAGATGAGAATTTCTTCTTTGTGGAGCAGAACCTTAAAGTTCCAGGTTCACTTCCGCTCTCTGTCCATTGCAATACTTAGCTAGGATGTAATTGGCTTGGATAAGCTTTGATGTGTTGGAAAAACCACCAGACAAAAACAATTAGCAAAGGTTGTTTGTATGTGCATTGGTCCTTAGTGGTTACACCTGATCCATTGAGTCATTTAATACTGCTTTAAAACCACTAAATTCCTGAATGCAGCTTTAAATGTGCGACATTTCCAGTAATCTCTTCAGTCCAGCCAGAGTGTGCAGTGGAACCCTGTCCTTTAGCTTGTATTTGCATGCGATGACTGTCTGTCTGAATAGCATTACAGTACCGACGGTATTACCGGACTGAATAACATGAGCGTGCCTTTGTCCATTATTCAGTCGGAGAAGAGGACAATATGATTCCCAGCATTCTAACCCTGAGAGCAGACAGGCCCCATTAGGTGCTCAGCTTGTTACAATAACACAAAGTCATCCATCAAAACCTGGACTCGCTGTCACAAAGCCTACAAAAAGCGGCTCCTATAATGAAGTGCTACATGAGCAACAGATCAAGAGGGGTGCGTAACAGAGAACAGACAGAGTGAGAAAAGAGAGAAGGAAAAAAGAGAGAGAATGAAACTGGAGTAATAATCAAAGCAAATGAGAGGAAAAGAGAGGGAAATTCATCTATCGTCATCCCTGATGAATATCAACAGGCCATTTGCACCTCATGTTCTGACTGTTTCAGTCATCACACACACACATATCGACCCCCCCCTTTCCTTCCAGTCATTACTGTGCCCTCTTCACTTTCATTTTACTGCAGTACATTGCACAGTATCTATATTTTCCTGTCAAATGAGGAACGTGTGTGTGCACCAGTGTATGTGTGAGAATAACCTCGATGTGGGTTTCCTAGATTGTGTTCAAGTGCAGATGAAGGTCAGCTCATCCATGCTTCGCACATCAGTCAGAGTGAAGTGGAGGGGTTAATCTCTGTGTACCTGACACGTCCTCCGGTGTTTACATGGTTGGGTTGGTAAAATGTTAAAGCTGCACCGATCAATATTTTCATTCTTACAATGAAGAAAATTACTATAACATATTATTACTGTAAAATGTAAAAGGTGTCACTCATGACAAACCCGAAGGGAATTATCACCGTAATCTGCAGTCCCCCTGTTAGTTCAATGGATTGATTTTGCCTCTTTTAAGCTCATTGTTTTTTTGTTTTTTTTTCCCAAATATAACTCTTTCGGATCAGTTACACCACTCTCATTAACCACATCTCCAGCCGCAGTTTTCGGTAAAAATTAGTTGATAAACCCACTGTAGGCTGCACTACCTGTCTGGCACCAAACAGCAGGCTGTCAAAGTTAGCAACCAGCTGGTGAACAGAGCTGAAAGGTGAGTGAATGTTGGACTCAACACAAATGGATGTGTACCCAGGAAAGAGTTTACCACCATGTTCAGCATTCCATACAAGGTGATATGAGATCTGTTTGTTTTACAATGTGGTCTGAGCCCTCAAATGGACAAACATGCTATGCAGGTAGTTCCAGGCCAACGTCAACACGGTAGCGATACAATGTTACGATATTATTACGCTTGCAATATTTGCTGGCTTAGTTTAGCAAGTTATAAAACTAAAATGTTCTACTTCGCAAATTACATCTGAGGCTGGTAACACTCGATGAATAGTGAAGGTTTTCACCAAGGTTATAACAGTTTATCCTCTGGGGAATATTAATGCGCACCAATATTTGATTGCAGTCCACCAATGGCGGTTTAGCTGCATTAAGTGTGCTTGGGTAAAAACACTAGGTTACGGTAATAACCTCAGGAAGAATGACGCAGACATCGGATTGTTGTGCAGCAAGACAGCAAAATAAATAAGTCAACAAACGGACGAGCTGTGCTTCAGCAAATTCTGTGAACAACCTTTTTTTGAGACTGTGTACTGATGATGTGCACGCTGACGAGTGAGGGAGCTCGGGAGAAAAAAAAGAGAGGGGGAGAAAAGAAAGCTGTAACTGCTGCATCACCGGGGAACTATGAAAGGCACAAGGGTTAGAGCTATAGGGGGGATACCGAAATGATAGCTGAGTGCCGCCGAAATGGCGGAGAGAGGGACAAGATGACAGCGCGGTGACCAACAGATAGATGGGAAGCTTGAGAGAGAGTGCGACAGAGGAGGAAGAAATGGAAGGATGGGGGAAAAAACGGGGAGAGAGGTTGTTTGTGTCTACCTCAGACTGGGGAGTGTTGCGCTCTGTTCACACAGGCTGACCCAGATGCAGCTGAATTAGACACAGTCCTTGTCAGTCCTGTGTGTGTTGAAATGTGTCCATAGCACAGACTATGTACAACTGGCAAGTACTAAAAGCGAACACTCAATGTTGGGTTGTATTGATTTTTTATTTTTTTTGATCAGACATGTTTTTCATTTAAATTACAAACGCTGCCAATTTTAGACTGCATTCTTGTGTGGCTGCTTGTGGTCTTTCACTTCTGGCTAAAGCAGCTGATGACATGTTGGTAATATACTGCCTATTTACGCATCGAGCAGATATAGAGCAACATTGGCTTCAGTGTCTGCCATTTAAACATTGGCTTTTACTTTAAAGTCTGTCAGCATCATCTCATTGTCGACATTTTCCCTCTTAGGTTTAACAGAGTTGAGAAAGCTTGGTACCTGGACGAACATCGGTCAACTTTCTGTTTCCTGTTGAGCTTATATATGTGCTATGTGCTCCTATTGTCTGTGATGAAAAGAAAAACAAGTTAACAAGATGGTTTAAAGAAGATGCTGGAGGACCAACACTCATCACCCTGACTGCGTGGAAGGCACTGCTCAAAGGTAACATTACAATATAAAATCGGTCTATAGTGATGCCACATCACATCGTATATGACCTGGACTTGGCCTCAATATGCGTTGTTTTGCCTTGTTCACAAAACTTAACCGTCTGAATACATCATTCCATCGCGCACCGTGGTGCTCGTTTTCAGTTTCTTGACGTCATATTGCCGCCCAGAAAATCTGTGTAGGCATGGAATCTTAAAAATCTGCAAGAGGTGAAGAGTGAATAAATACACTATACTGCACTGTGATCATTCACAGGGGTTACTACAAGTGACTCCACATCTCGAAGTTTGTAGAACATACGGGCACTTATTCCTCAAAGTAAGGTTTCAAAAATCAATACCAAACTAATGTATTTTATCGATACCAGTCTTACAAACAAGACGCGATACACAGAGAAGACCACTGACAGCAACTAGAGCAAGTGCATTTCAGCTATATGTTAAATATGACTACATGCAACATGTCTAATCTTAAAGAGGTTACTGAGCAACTTTTTTTGAATGTGAATTGACTAAAAGCATCAATAAATGCAGCTCTAATGTCCCTGCCTATCACAACTCAGCTTATGGTTGTCTGTTGGAACACATGGAGGTTCCTCTTATAAAAGGGGAAGCATTAAACATCTAAGTACAACGATGACTTGTCTATGTTGACCACAGTTTGCCATCTACCCATCACATGCTGTCGACATCCCCAAAAGGTTGGCATGCGAGCTCATGCTTTATATACAGTGACTTTTCATTTAGCTTGTTATTTAAGGTTCAAGCTCTTTTTACATTTCAGTCACTATTAACAATCAGCCATCTTGTCTGACATCCAACTGAAGAGAATATTCCTCTTGTGTATCTCCTGTCGCTCTGTCGGCATTCTTTTGTGTTTAAGTAGCTAATTAATTAATCTGTCAATCACAACATTGGTGGCACCGCCCAGGGAGGAGCAGCAATCCAGTTGTGTGAAATGTCAGAATCTGCCCATTGGCAACGAAGAAGATAAAAAAAAAAATTAAGGTACTGACGAGGAAAGAGGCTCTTCGAGTTTATGGCTCACATCCTTAAACTTTGCACTGCTTAAAAGGATAATTCAAGTTAATGGCAAAGTATTCTATAGTTTAGGCAATCATTTCTATCAGTTATGGGTTAACAGCACTGATCAAAGCATTTGCTGATGGACTAATGTATACGTATGTTACATAAAATTTACACACAGCATTAAAACATGCCTTTAAACAGTGGTTTTTGCCACAGTGAGCTGAAAGTGTCAGAATCTCCAACGCATCTTACCTCCATCTGTTAAAGTTCTGTATTTATGCAGAAATTAAGCTATTATAAAAATGAAGTGTACAGTTAATCTATGGACGTATGGCTGAAGTTTTGCATATTTTCATGCACGACTCTGTCAAATGAAAGAGATGTTTGTAAAGGCATCTGTGTGACAGGCCTGCTGCGTCGCTCGCAGTGTTGAAGTGTACTGCTGAGACCATGCTGTTCATGGTGTTACACGTGCAGAGGGAGCATTTTTACACAACAGAGACCCTGTGAATGTTCGTCTCTCTCTACAACTGCGGGTATGTGGATTTAAGTGCATTTTCTTTTTAAAGTATATGTATATATTGCTTCTTCATTTAATGAGAATGTTATTTATCTTTTTGAAGTGCTATCTCACGTCTCTGCAAACCAGAATAAACCAGAATTATTGTTTTATTTCATGTTAATCCAAAGAAAAAGGTTTCTTGTTTTTGCATTAAACAAAACCTAAATACCTCAAAAGGTATATTAATTATTAGTTTGGGCTTTTTAAGAAATTGCCTTCGTGGTGGAGAAATGCAGAAAGAAACGATCACGAAACAAATTTGAAACAAGAGTCTGCTTCTAAACCGGACCTCCCTCCATCCTCCCTCCGTTTCCTCCGCTTGCTCCCTCACTCACTTTATCCCCTTCACTATAGACAGGCTCCCCCCTTTATCTTTTCTTCTCTTCCGCTTGCCTCCATCTAACCCTCTTCATCTCACTCTATCCCTCCCCGTCTACTCCTTTAGCATCTCCCTCCTCCACCTCCTTCCATCACTTGCACTGCTGCCCCCCCCAACGTTTCCCTCCTCTCCCGTCTCTGTTCTTTTCGGTCTATTTCGGCTCCGAGTCCCGGGGCTTCGTCAACGCAAAGTGCTCCGTCTGTGCTCCTCCGCTCTCCCCTCCCATCCTCTGCTAGCATGCAAAGAGAAGGGGACCCACCGACGAGAGCTTTAAGTTATGTAATGAGATCATCTGGAGACTAATGTTGTATAGCAGATATACCAAGCAGCCATTAGTGGCTTCTCTACAGCACGACCATTTGTCTGGCTGCCACATGCGTCTTTTTGGTTTGTCACAGATGGATGATGGAGGGACTTTAGATTGAACAGCAATGATCTATGATATAATAAATCCTCCAGATGACAGCGACAGCAACATGTGTTTGGGTAATCCTCCTTCCTATAGTGCTTTTGTCCTGGGTCTGGGCTTTACCTTGCGTTTTCCGGAGGTGAGATGAGGATGGATGGGGCTTAGGGGGAATGGTGGTCGAATTGAGGACAGATGGAGGACAAGGGGGTATGAGGAGAGGTGTGTGCGCATCCACGTGTTGGTCCGCAGGGCCGTGGTGGGGAAGCAAAGACATGGGGGAATGTACACACACCTTGACACGTGTGCTAGTGCATTTTTTCAAGACCTTGAAAGTCTCGTCGTGCCCCGAGGGGCGCTATCACCGACACGAGAGGAGGTCCTGCTCTCCCATGTGACAGTCGATGTGAAAATGCTGTCAATTAGCATCCAACTCAGAACGCATTTCTCCATCAGCAGAGGTCAGCGACGACAGCACAGTGCAACGATCATACGGTTCGCCGCTGAAACAATTTGTCAATCATGGGGCTTAGATGGTAGAGTTGGCCCACGTTCACTCAAAGGGTTTTTAATTGTTATTATCACTTGTCAATCAAGAATGTTGAGCTTCTCCAATGTAAGGATTTGCTGCTTTTTTCCATTTTATGTCCCTGTGACTTTAGAATCTTTGGGTTTTAGACTAGCAAAACGGACAATCCAAAGATATTGCTGTGAATTAGAATTTTTTTGGGAGTTTTTTTTGGTCAGTTTATATTAAACCAGGGGTTTTCAAGCAAAATATTATAAAGTAGTAGGGGGGTTTTATGATGATCAAAACCAATAGAAATAAGCAACCCATTTTGATCACTGAATTCAAGGCAGTATGTACCCACCACCTATGTTTGCCAGCTTGCGTCCGAGTGGGTAAAAAAACAAGTTTGAGCCTGCAGCTGCACTCCATGACACTTATCCTGTGTCCACTGGTACAGAGGTTTTCTTTAGGTTTGTTTTCTTGCGCTGGGATCCTTGATCAACTCGTTTGGGAGGAGGGTTTTCTCGAGATAGATTTGAGAAACTTCCAAACTGACTCTCTATCTTTTTTGTTCAGCTTTGAATCTCTGTCTAACTCTGTAAAATGCCGTTTTAAGAATCATTTGAATGTGTAAATGACAGTTATCAGGGCATAAAACCAATGATCTGTTGATCTTTATGGATCCAGATACTATGATCTGACAATAGCAAAGCCAGCAGTGCTGAAAAATAAGTCATGAACTTAAAATCAAAAGTCAGATCAAATCATGGATTTGGAGAACGGTGACACGCCTGTGAATTAGTTTTAAAAAGGGGTTAGGGTTCCACCAGCAGGGGTTCAAAACCCTGTTGAAACTGTGAGGAGCAACAAATAATAAGAGAATAACAGATCAAGTGATAATGATAATAACAGCAGCCCAAACAACAGCAGCAGAAAGGAAGATAGAAACCTCTTCATTCTATTAAAAAACATTTCAGTGTCGCCTCACCATATATACTGACATTAGGTGGTCCTGTTATCACAATACTGTGGATATAAAATTCTGAAAACATTTATTTTCAAAATCAAGTTTTTCTAATCATTTTCGTTCTTGATGAGATCAGTTATACCGAAAATGCCCTTCAGTCGTCCGAAACACAAACATATTCTATTAACAATGATATAGAAAAGAGCAGCACATCCATATATATCTCAGAAGCTGGCACCAGAGAATGTGCAGCACTTTTTTCATTCAAGAACTGCCATTATTTAATGTCATCATCAATAAGATACAGGTGTCCCATGCTAAAAAACTTACACTGAACACCTTTTCTCAATCAATCAATCAATCAATCAATCAATCAATCAATCAATCAATCAATCAGCTATTTAGGCTTTTTTTTCTCTCTTCGATTTTAATCTGTGCAAATAAATAATACTCGAAGCACAAACCAAAATTGCAACATCAACTCACTGATGAATCCACAAATAATTTCAATCAGTGCTCATATTTCCTTCATTTCACTGTAGTTGTCTCCTGTGTATACACACACACACTTGTGTTTTCACTGGTTCTGCATCATTACGACTGAGCTGAAGTACTGTCACAATAACAGATGTACACCGTGACAAATATTGTAACTCATCATGGTTCCAGATTTGGATAATTTCATGACTGATTTCATGGTGTGAAATGTGCCACTGATGTCACATTTTTACATATTCGGAGACATATGGCATCTTCATAATGTCTCTGTGCTCTCTACACATTCTCATCTTCTCTGTGGCCCCCAAAAATAGAAGCTCCAGCACACCGTCCGACTGAAATCAGTGAGTGGGTGAGCTGACGATTAGCGCCAATCTTAGAAACTCATGGAGGTAATCAACGACAGAGAGTGTGAGAAAAGATGGACAAATAGATCCTGCAAACAGCTTGTTTACATCATGACGATGACACCATCGGGCCCGACTGCTTTTGGAATCGAGTCGATAATATTCAGCAACATTTACCGGGCTGCTGACTTGACCATTAACAAGACCTACTTGGCAGAAGCCAGCAAAACATTGGCTGCGGTCAGACCTGGTAATGATATAAAGCTGTTCAAAAGTCTGAGTTGAGCTTATGCACACCCTGTTTCTACGTCCCGACTGACACCACACAAGCCCCACTGATCACAACGACAAGTCAGCCAATGCAAACATCCCAGTCGTTCTACTGTTCAAATGGCATTTTCCAGTTAAAGAATGCCGTTTAACTTTACACCTCATGTATCATCTGCTCTCTGCCCACTGTTGGCTGACAAGAAACGGTAGAGTGAAAAAAAAAAGTAGATTTCTGCGAAGTGATACAAGCAACACAGACCAGCACAGACACCGCAGCCATTTCCAGGGGATTATTATTTACAGATGTTGAGCAACAGGAAAGCATGCTCTTGTTTCCCCCCCCCCCCCCCCCCTTTACTGTGATTGCAAATGTGTGCACGGACACACACACACACACACACACACACACACACACACACACACACACACACACACACACACAAGAAAAAGGCTGCAAGTCAACAACAAGTCACTCTGATGTAGCTCCACTAATCCCAATGGGATCCATAATGTGTCACATCCCTGACAGCCTTTTTAATGGCGCGTGGCAGCATCACTACTGTACACACTGAGGCCCACTGTCACAGATGTTTACAGCCACTTAATGTCCTCATCTTCCATAAGTCAATATGAGCCTTACTATACTGTGACTAACATTTTGAAATGGCATGCTTAATATCAATGTTTAATGTTAACATGTGCTGCCCACACTTTTTTCTGCACACATTCACCCTTAGAGAGCCTTATAGTCCCAATTGTCTTCTTTTAGGAATTCTAAATGTGATGACAATATGTTTATCTAACCACATTTTTTGCCTCCCAAACAGCCTGTTGTTACTGCTCGCCACAAACTTCACATGAACGCTTCCCCCCTTCTCCACAACACAAACATGTGAATTCAGGCTGGCCGGGCTGACAGCTGAGACAGGAACACCGTCTCAAATGTGGCCCCTCACCTGCTTTCCGTGCCACAGACTGGAGCCCCACGACGAGCCCCAGCAGTGCCCCCGCGAAGCACATCTGGACGGCGAACAACTCCTTTCGCTTTCTCCGCCTGGCTTTGCTCCTCCGTCGGTTCAGCATCACTCCTCCTCTGACGGTCGTCTCCGGCATCCCTTCAACCACCACGCGGGCCATGGCGCTCCTCTCCTGGGGCGAGCGTTCCGGCGGAACCCCCGGGTGGTGGTGCAGAGGTACGAGGAACTGAAGCGAGCCGAGGAGGAAGAGGCGGCGGAGAGACGGGCTCTGTGTGTGTGTGTGTGTGTGTGCACACTGAACTTACTCGACGAGAGCAGATATGACTTGCTTGTGGATGGATTTGTAAAGTCAGCCCGAGTGGAGGAAAAAAACAAATTCGTCCGGTCTTAAATTTCAAAATAAAGCTCGTATCGATTAAGAGTTTGTTTTTTGTTCTTCAAGCAAAAAGACGAAAGCATTACTTCTCTCTTAAAATGATATTTATCCAGCACATTGTCTAAAAGCCTTTCGAAAGACTTTGACTGGTTTAATTCAATATTATTCTGATAGAATGATAGAGAGCCCATACAAATTTGCAAAACGAATGGGCCCATACAAACTAAATGAAAGCCGAAATTAAATAAATAGATCAAAATAAATTGTAATTTTATGTTATAATTAATTTAGCTGTTTTTATGTTGCCTATAATTCACAGAATTTACATAGTTTTGCATTTAATTCTGTGTGCTAATATAATTTTCTAGTTGACATTTGATACAAAAATGACTACAGATAATTATATATATATACATTTAATTTGTTTTATCAGCAGCAGGTATGGTAGGCTACAGCTAAGATATTTTATGAATGGTAAGAATAATGCGATCGTATTTTATTTTGAAGTTCATATTTCCGGCTCTTGGCTCACTCCGGAACATTTGCGGTTTGAAGAGGTTATTGATGGGTGCTTCTCCTCCGCCGCTTCTTCCTCCTCCATGCCCGGAGTTGGATGGCGGGCTTCCATAGCTAAATGATCCGGGGCATAAGTGGATGCTTGAGGAGCAGGCTGTGGAAATTCAGGCTTCGGTGCTTCGGAGCTGTGTGTGTGTGTGTGTGTGTGTGTGTGTGTGTGTGTGTGTGTGTGTGTGTGTGTGTGTGTGTGTGTGTGTGAGAGAGAGAGAGAGAGAGAGAGAGAGCGCAACACTGATTTTGCAATATATGTACACTCAGTCAAGTACATGAAACTGTGGTGAAATGAACTGAACTGAATTGACGTGGTCTTAATACTCTGGTTGAATGACGTGATGATGATGGCAAATGCCTATTGAGAAATATGTAAATACATTATATTAAAGAGGTCATATTGTGCTAATTTTCAGGTTCATACTTTTATTTGGGGGTCCTAGTAGAATATGTTTACATAATAATATTTTCCAAAAACACATGCAGAAAATGTTAGTTAACACAATAAAGGACAGGCAAAACTCCAAAAAGCATAATACGATCTCTTTAAATTAGGATATTAGGGCTGAATGATATACAAAAATACCTTCTTGGATGAATATTTTTAGACAGCTCTGATGGAACTCTGGATTCATCAGGAGGACAGTATAAACCTGGTCTGTGTGTGTGTGACTTTTAGGACGTATAGGAGAATATTAATTTCCATGAGATTCTCACCGATCCTGTCGGCCTGTCTAGAGATTCAAATAATCAATAAAGTTAAGCTGCTGTGCCTCGTGCATAAATGTGCCCAGGGGATGCACTTATCATTTCTGCTGCTTCAGGACTGCTGCTAGTATTTATAATCACCTCATCAAAGATGTATTTCACCGACCTGCATCCCATCCGCTACTGATCAGATTGTTAATTTTTATGACCAGATCACACGGCACTGCGGAGAAGAAGGTGAACTGCCCATCACTACAAATGAATTATAGACTAGAACAGTACATTTAGGGAAGGCCTACATTATCTGCCACCTCTGATGTCCCCTTACATCTAGAGAATATGATTTGTAGGCCGTGGCATCTCTGTAGCACCGCAATGCCTCAACTAAAATGGCATGTTGTGAGACATTTTGCTATTATGAAACAATTGCAGCTCCTGCAATTTAGACCCCGTACATTGCCATTGTGATAACACTGTGATTAATTATGCAACTGTAGCGGACTGAACACAAGAATATACAAAGAAACTACATTCCTTTCGTTAACACTGTGATGCTTCAGTGGAAAGGCTCTCTGTGCCTTTGTTGGAGTGCACAGAGACACATATCCAATGACTTTTGACCTCAGGGAGGGAGGACGTCAAGAAAGACAAGGAACAGACCTGTGGAATCCAGCCCCATCCCACCAACTTAAGAAGAATAGTGACTTTGTTTCTTCAGACAGAGATTACATCCACATAGATGGACCATTAGACTTCTCTAGGGCCGTAAACTGTCAGAGTGTCTGAAATGGTCAGAACTATCTACTTAAATGTGAAACAAGATCTGGAGTGAACTCTGAATTGAGAAGAAAGATGGCAAATATTCTTAAAAGCCCCAAGTCAAGCCCAAGACATTTTGGCTGCATGTACCTGAACTCTGCAGCCTGTCGCTGAACACAACACATGGTGTGTGCCTCCTGTGTGTCCTCGGGTGGGCCTTGTCTGAGCCTGGATTCATCATCCTGAAGAAGCGAGACCAGCTGCTTCACTGAACCTCCTGTAAAGGGGCCATTATCTGGCTGTCTCTGTGGCTCCCGAGGATCGCCGAGTCTACTCGCTGCGCTTCGGCGGCCGTGCTCGGAAGTTCGCCTCATCATCAGCCCATCTATCACCGCAGAAAAGTAGGAACAAACCATCTTAATGCGTTCTGTCTGAGAGTTGATGCAGAGTTAATTCTTGAATGATTTTGAACTGTTATCGATCTTAGTGAAGTACTCTTATCTGTGTTTCTGATTAATCATTTGAGAAAAAACATTCATTCATTCATCCCCTCTGATGAGCGCTTAACAATATATCATATCATATCATTTTAAATCCCTATTGCATCCCATTAATATATCTAGTTTGGTCTGTATATCTTGTAAATCTACATTATATATAAATTCTTGTATGCGGCTTTACAAATGTATTTAGTCTGTTATGCAGACCAATTATAAAAAAATTGCTAAATAAAAAAATAAAAAAGTGAGGATATGTTCCAGAAAATGTGTCTCTTGGTAAATAATAAGGTGCAGCCAGGAGTACAGCCCTCTGTTTTAATGATGGCTGGGCAACAGGGCTTTTGAAAGGGGACCGCCATTATGAGCAATACCATTAAAAACAATGAGATTGATCTTTCACCCTCGACACAAGCGCGCACACACTCAAAGACACACCAGCTGATTGGGGTCGTGCCCTTTGACCTCTCTAAAGTGAAACGTCAGATGGATTCTTTTATTCTGGAAGCAGAATAGACAACGGGACTCAAAAGCGGTAGTGAAAGACGAAAAACAATTGTTGGCCACTTGAAAATGTCACTTGAAACTGAGCCGTCACAAAAGGCTTTCCGTGAGTGCGGAGAACGTCATCTGACTGTACATGTGTTCAGTGTTTGCGGAAATCATAGCAGCTCTTCCTGCATTTCTTGCCCTAGATAGAAAGCAGTGTGGCATTAGTGAATGAGCTGGCAGATTACACCCATAGCCCCATACCCTGTGCTTACACACACACACACACACACACACACACATACACACACACACACACACACACACACAAACACACACACACACACACAGAGAGAGAGAGAGAGAGAGAGAGAAAGAGAGAGAGAGAGAGAGAGAGAGACACACACGTTTCACGACGGATTGGGCATAATCCTCATCCTGAGCAATAGCATCTGACGGCCATGATTCAAGACAATGACAGTGACATATCGAGTGTGCTGGATTAAGAGGCAGTGATTCCATTCTTTGGGTAAAATCTCTAAACAGGGCTACATGTTGTTTGTAGCATCTACTTCAAAAAATGTAATAAAATTTGTTTGAGAGACCATATTTATTTGTTACGATTGTAATTAATCCCTTTGTACAATTTGTAGTTGGTAGGGCAATTTTCACGACTTAAATTTTTCCAGCTTCATGAATGTATTTGCAGCTTTTCTTTTTAAAATGTATTTTAACATTTTGAAATTTGTGTTGGTTAGACAAAACGAGGGCTGTGACGGTGCCACGTTGGGCGCTGGGTCCTGAAAGGAATCACTGTGACGTTGCGTTAGTTTGGCCAAACAGGTAAATAAGGTCTACCTATACGCGAGTGAAGGGGTTATTAATGAGAGATGAAAGCATCACACATGCATTTTAGCAGTTAGCAATGGCAACCTTGCGCTTTGTTCTCTGTGCAAAATTAAAACTGGAACTCTTTTAATAACACAATATTGCTGGAGAGCAAACAGTGGAGGAGTTAAACTATGAAGTAGAAATACATTTTTTTCATGTTAGATCTCAGCTTTCAAGTTGAATCCAGCAAAGTCATACATGGAATCACCAGAGAATCAGATCAGAAGTCCGTCATAGATTTTACACTTTCACTCTCCTTGCCTCGCTCTCAAATACACACATCGTACCTGGCCTCCCTTTTACACACACTCGACACGCTTACATACACATGGACACACTGCGTTTGTAGTGTGATGTTACATCTACCTTTGATGTGTTGTTAGTCCAGGCATTGTCCTGTAAATCATTCCAGGATTCCATGTTTATTCCTTTCTGCATGCACCATTGAAGTTGCTTCTCGCCTCTTTTGATCATCAGGGATTTGGTTGGTACAGTTAAAAGGATTTTTTTTTTCTCATAGAAGATTGATTAGGTGTGTTTGAAATTCATTACATGAGACACAGAAGACTGTCCCACCCTCACTAACTGAGACACTCATGGTTTTGGTCTGTATTCTGTATTCCGTATGCCACACGGATATTCATGATGAGTTGAAAATTAAACACAAAATATAAAACATATGTTCTCCAATCTGTGCTATGGATGGAAACTCTTACCATGCAACAATGCCTGAGCTTCTTTTAGAACGTGTGGTTATAGTGAAGGCTGAGGACGTAGCACCGACCATCACTGGATCCTTCAGTCTCAAAAATGTCCCTCGAAACACCTGGTCCTCTACCATTGAGTCCGCCATGTTGCATATTCATGTTTCTACAGCAGCCCAGAACAGACAAAAAGCATAATCAGTTTGTTCCAATCTGCATGCTCACTGTTCAATACCGCTAAATTCTACATGCAGTTCCTTTCACGACCACATGATCCTTGCCTGAATGCCACAGTGAAAAAAAACTTCAATTTTACTTTATTGAGTACTTTTGTGTGTGCCTTACGTAATGACATTGCAATTGCTATGAGTCACAAGCAGGGATTCAGACTTTTACCTCGTAGAGAGAGTTGCCGTGTTTTTAGCTTTGTGTTGCGTTTATGTGCAGTTTATGTCAGATTAGGTACATATGAGGAGGCGGTGGTTTCGTTCCGACATGTGTGACATGCGTAGCATGAGTGTGAGGCAGTGTATGCAGCAGCTGAAACTGCTGAAACAGGAAAGGTTGTATTGAAAACATGCTTGCTGCTCTCCGAATGAATAATCCTGTCCTCTGTAAGAAGATTATGGAGTGTTTTGTTCAGGTTTCTTGTTTATAGTCACACAGATGTGCGCACACATGCGAACACACTCACATCCACACAAAGAATATTCAAAAATATTGTCTTCAGAGTGCTTATGGGTAGACACATGGATGCACTGAATGATGTGCTTGGGACCATACATCGAGAATGTCAAACTGTCAACCTCAGGAGAACGAGCCAAACTATCTTTAGAGCATGACCAAACCACCTCTTTGTCCAGAAGCGATCAAACCATGTATAAAGCATGACGATAAATATTTTAACTGGAATCCAGGTCCATTGTTCTCTCGCTTCTCATGACAGCCGTGACTTGTGATTTATGGTGACTTTGTCAAAGGAAACTCACGAGGGGTTTGGTACCTGCTGCTGGCCACAGGAGACGGCCTTCATCCGTCCTCCACTGGATGTGTAGGTAGGTCATCTCAAACCTACTGGCATGACAGCAAGAACAGCTACGTATCCTTACACTCGACAAGACTGTGGTGCTGGGACTGAAATGTCTGCGAAGGAAAATAAAGTTGGAATAGGGTTGTTCCTCTTGCGTGTCCTGGTGTTCTTCATCTTGAACACCAGATGACCCTCCGCCGGACAGCTGTGGGCTCTTGCTCATGCTGGCAGCCTCCACCAGCAACTGTAGGGCGCCGGCACCTCTTCTGGTCTTAATCGGCAATTATACAGAGACGTTCCTACACAGAGGAAAGACTATCTTGTTTGTGACCAGAAACACACGTCTTCTTCAAGAAGAGGTCTTGCTCTGAAATCTCATGAGGTGAGTTGTTACAGTTGTTGCCTCATCTAGATTGATATGAACCCCTGTTGTAGAGGTGACAGGTGCTCTCAAACCCCGAACCTTGTCCTGACAGCTGATGGCGCAAACAAAAATGAACAAAAAAGTGTTAGGAGGCTCTACAGGCAGAAGACAGGAGATAATCTATAGTGAGTTGAGTTGGGGAACTTGACATACAGTCAAAACCAGTGGGGCAGTTTTTATGTACCATAAAGTAATTCTGAAAAATAAAGATCCTCTTACAATCTACTCGAACGCTCAGTTGTTTTAAATTGGGCCTTAGAACTTTTCTGTTTGCCTATGCGTTTTATCAAAGATATAATCCGCAAGAATTCATTCATTCATCATCCACAAGTTTACTTAAGGTAGCGGTCGTCCATGGTCGCCCGTAACTACAACTTCTTGGAGAAAGACCTTGTTAGAAACATTTGTGCCTGAGTTACATCAGACAGGTTTTCATTATCAAAGGTAGATGTTTGATGGTATATTCACCACCACCGAAGTGAGTTTGACCAAGCACTGGATTGTTTGGAGTGATGTGTTTGTTCAGCTGTATTGTGAACTATACAGCATGTAAGAGATGGATGTCCCATGTGTTTCCTTCAAGTATTGGACATGAAGAAGACATTTTGCTACCTCTCCATGTGTACACAAGAGGTGTAATTTGGTCCTGCTGTTAGATCAATAGTGTAGGTCGCTGCTCTGCCTTCCTCCAGCTCTGCCCAGCAGCGAGGCTTTTCCTGTGGGGATTCTCCACTGCACTAATGTCTCAGCTCTCTAGGCTATTCCAGTAGTGATGTGTAGACACCTTTCTCTATATTTGGAAGAGATCCGTTTGCAAAGTCACTCCAGGAGCAAAGAGATAGAGAAGGGATGAGGAGGAGGGTGTGGTATAAGAGAACGAGGAGAGGTGAAATGCAGAGGAAAGGAGAGGTGAAGGGCAAGAATAGAATCAAAACAAAGTTTGCTAGTTTATATTCAGGTCAAATTCTTGCCTTAGTTTATATCAATTATACTTTAATTTTATCCCTTGCAAGTTTGAAATGTTAAATTTCTATTCTCTGATTGAAAAGAGATTATACACTCTTTGCTCAAGGCTTTTTCTGGTGACCCACCTTAACTCAGCTGCCTGGCATTTGGGCATCAACGACTATTTAACACAACTGTGGCATTTGTGTGTAGCTGTGTGCGTGCTATGGATCAATATGCCTGGGAACAAAGTAACAGTTAAAACAGGAAGCTTTGTTTACATGGCTACATAAAGAAGGAGTGGCATTTGAGTGTCCACTATGTCACCAATATTTTTGTAAATTTTGTAAATGTAATAAATGACAAACACGAAACTGCTTCTTGTGTTGACAATAACTGCAAATGACAACCTGCCGGAAAGGCTTTTGTGCCAGCTTTACTCAAATGTAGGCTGCAGTGGTTGTTTAGTATGCCTTCTTACATAGACTTGTGTTTGTTACACCAATAGAATGAGTTGTTGAATGTTGTTGTGTCAATACTGCCTACAGTTTGTGACTGTGGATTGAAGTAGGCTGGATGTCATACTACCACCCATATACTGCAATTACTTTGGTGAATAGAAATGAAATGATGGCCAAAACTATGAAAATAAAAGCTAAATTGTAATAATTATTCCTTTCCGGGCCCAATCTGGAATCTTTTACCCCCAGATCATATGGGACAGCCGGCTGAGAACTTCCATCTGTAAGGGACACCTGGATGAAATGATTCAGGGCTGTAGGTGAAACAAAAACAGGGGGATGAGCACACCTGTTTGAATAAATGAGCTTATTTACTGTCAGGCCAATCTGTGTGGATAACCCTCATCTCCTCCCCTGTCACACTGTGACACTGGCATGATGCATAATGGATCGCATCAAAAAAACGAGCCAAAACACAGCAGGAGGACAAACTGTGAGGAACACACATCATGTTAACACATTTCTCTGCCTTCTCTGCCAGGCAGCGTGCAAAGTACTGCACATGGACGTGGTGCTGTAGGTGGTGGGAGGTGAATCAATGTGAACATGGTGCAGAAATACATACCGAAAGCCACACACCCACTTGCACATTAACATTCATGTAATCAAAACATAAGCACTGTCGATGTGTAACCACTGTACACACTTTCAGATTTTAAGAGGATAGTTTATTGCTATATGGAGAGATGTACTTGATGTTAATTTGAGTGTGTTTGCGGGCACATATCTATAACATGCAACTCCGTCTGTAATACACACACACGATTCACCACTGTCGGACTGGATCATTAACAGCCCCATTAAATGCTCAGCAAGAGGCACTTGAGCTGTCTAACGTCTTGACATTCTCACTACAATATATTCAAACAAGCTGGTAATGCAGTTGCTAATTTAGTGAAGCAAATCTTTATTTAGCTAATACGCCAATGTCAACACACAGGGATCGACATAATGACAGTGAAGCCTGGAAAAGCACATTGTAATGCCATCCAAAGAATAAATGTGACGTTTATGAAGTATCAGTTTTTATTTGAACTATCAGGTGTTTATTGTAGGCCTGTTTAGTGAAGACTAGGCATCATCTTAATAAGATCAACTCTGCTGTAGGCGTAGATGTCAGCCTAAAGTCTGCTTACACCATGCAGAAATTAACTTTATTGGTTCATCAGTTGGCTTTGTTGCCATGCTGGAATTGTAATATTTCTCCGAAATAATCCACCAAAGTTAGTTTCTAAATACATTTTAAATACATTACACTTTGTTGAGTTGTGTACTTACATTATACCAAATGTTTCTAACAATGTTCAAACCCAGAGAAATCAACAAGTTTACATAAGATGATATGCGTCTCATTTGGTCACTTGTTGCTATAATGCCTGGGAGTCCTAGAGCGAGGAAGGAAGTTGGCAAATATGACTTAATGTAAATAAAAACAATAATATTACTTTGTCTTGACAGATTTGGGTAGATAGATTTAATCAGACAGCAACTCCCATGACCCCACGCTAGTCAAGTGTTTTGTTTTGATTCATAAACACAACAGCAGAATTTACATACTGTACGTTTGGGAATGTGCGAAAAAAAAAGAAATGTGGAAAACTTTTTTATCAAATTTCAAAGGGCAAAATGTCTGCTGAAGATGTGATGCACACGGTACATCGGGGATTTCTTCCAAATTAAACTAGAAAGTATTTAGCTTAATGAATGCATCCAGATTGATTTAACGTATCTTTGGGGTATAGTATTTTGTTGTCAAAAGCATTCTACAAGTCTTCTTGCCTTTTAAAATCTAAAAAAGCAGTGGATCACAATACTATTAAAGAAAAGGAGTCTAAAAATAGAAGGAGTCCAGCTAAAAACAGAAGAGAGTAGAAGACATTGTGAGAGGATACAAACGCCTATAAATAGAGCCGCGAGCCGATCTGCAGCCATAACTTTCATAATCCTAATCTCTTATTTCGGGGAGGTTGGGGGAATTCTGACTAAGGGCTCTCACAGAGGAGACACATTGTGTAAGACCGTGATTCACAAACTGGAGGGGAAGAAAAACATTAAAATACAGGGTGAAGATGAAGATGTGCTGTTGTCAGAAAATTAGCAGATTGGACAGTATTGCCTAAATAATGTAAATAAATGAGCAATGCTCTCAATATTTAGATGACCAGAAACAAAAATAAAGTGTTCATTCATTCATTCATTAATATATGAGGCATGAAAGTCCCTTTCAAAATTTGGAACCAAATTTCAGTTTTAAAGACACAAGTTGTGAGGAATGAGTACAGAATAAATCAGGAAAGAATTGATAGTTAATGAGGACTATACAGTAGATAATGATGAATTCCTAGAGAACAGACTGGGAGATACAACATTAATGAATCATAAGGTAATGATTAGTTCATAAATGTCTTACAATTGACAAACCACTTTCTCTTAAGCTGTTCATGATTAACTATGAACCAGTAAGTATAGCGACACAAAACACTGAGTAGCTACCCAGTACACTAGGCTACTAGGTAAACATTAGTTACTCTTTTTGTGCACCTTCCTGTAAAGTGAAACATCAGACTGAGTAGTGACTTCTCTCATACATAACTATCAGTTGATTCCTGATTCATCTTAACTAACTCCTCAGCAACCTGTCAATCTTTGTACCCTATCATACATTGTTACTAAAAGACCTATTTAATGTCTTCCATGTCTTCCAGAGGCTGTTGTTGAATCTTGCCTCTGAGAATCACAGGCGGTTGTAGCATGACTTTGTAGCACCAAACATCTTATGGCTCATATATCCTCGACGTCATTTCGTCTGATTGTGCACATGGTGCTGATGAAAAGGAGCAGTACCATTAGAAACTGTAGGAGGCAGTGTAGCCTATAGGTCAACTCCTGCAGCAGGTGTGGCTGCTCTTTAGAACAGGCAAGACTCAGGACACCAAAATTTAAAGCAAGACATCACAACATGCACACGTGCTGCTCACGCATCCAATGTGGCCAGCCCGCAACAGCGTGTTATCATGGTGTTTTCTGTGAGGATAAACATCTGTGCAGAGAGAGGAGAGAGAGAGAGAGAGAGAGACACGCTATAACTGAGAAAATCTGCTCTCCCGCTCAAGTGAGTTGACTAATCCTGCAGCAAACCCAGTGTTGGCAAACTAATGCCTTATAATCCATGGAAGTCCATATCAACACTGTAGACTTGCAATTGGGCAGCAGTGACATAAAGTGCTTCGGGATAGTGCACAGTGCAGTTTGTCCAGTGGAAAGGCTTTCAACCAACAAAGTAATGTGTTCAACCAAATGAGATAAAATACAAATGGGTATGTTCCCATCAACTGGTGTCATGCATTAGTATTGTAAGTGCTCTCTGTACCCTTTCCTATGGGTAACACCCTGTGTTCACAAACCAAATCCCTTTCCGTTTACTTTAGTTCAACTCTTGTTTCTACTTCTTAAAGCAAGTTTAAATTGTAAGTCACTCACTTTTTGCTCCTTTATTTCTGCCTCTGTCTCAAACCCAGGACCATCTGGCGAGGCAGCAGTGCTAACCACTG
The DNA here is from genome assembly GCA_963678695.2 of Diplodus puntazzo. Classification (NCBI taxonomy): domain Eukaryota; kingdom Metazoa; phylum Chordata; class Actinopteri; order Spariformes; family Sparidae; genus Diplodus; species Diplodus puntazzo. Next base: position 18,902,201 of record OZ023168.1, on the reverse strand, counting down.
CACTTCAGTTTAGTTTTGTAAAATGTTGGTTTTAATAACTGTACAGCTTTTTATACTATAAAATATATTCTGTCCTATATGACTTCAATATTTTGACCCTAATCCAGCACAACAGCATGGCAAATGTTTTCTAATGTGAACACCCATATATCTATATAAATTTGATATCTTTGGAAAGAGACTGATATTGATACGTGCTTCTTCATTTCTGGGAGTTCACAGAGAAGAGTTATGACTCCCTCTGGAAATCCAGAATCTATCAAGATGCAAATACTGTAATTATGTCAACAAAATTTGAATGTTGGTTGGTGGTTTTTCCCTGCTATCAGACTTTGTGTTATGCTAAGGCAGGCATGTTAATTAGCTATATCTGTACTGTGCACACATGCATTATATTGATATTAATCACCGCATTTGACATTTGGTGAGAAGACAAACAAGAGCATGTACAAAGTGTCAACATGTTACTTGAAATCAACAAGCGTCTGCATCTTATCTCAATAAACGTAAATACTAAAGCTAAACTTAATAAACAGGCATCCCAGTAAAAGCTGCACAGATAGTTTAGTTGAGATAGACTGCAAACACAAAAGACCTTATGCAACACACTCACAGTGTGTGTGTGTGTGTGTGTATTTGCGTCACAAAATTTGATTTGCAATGGAGTAAAAATCCTCAGATGGACCATTATGAGCTATGTTTTCATATGCACGCACACACGTACACAAGCACGCACGCACGCACGCACGCACACACACACACACACACACACACACACACACACACACACACACACACACACAAAGCTGAATACATCAACATCACATTCTTAGAGCACTCTCCTCCACAGAGCAAACTCTATTAGCAGGCGTCCTCCCTCAGGGCTGACACTGACTTCTCCTATCAGACTCCACTGTCCTCAAGACGACACACACACACACACACACACACACACATACACACACGCACACATGCACGCACACAACACACAGACACATGCGCACGCATTTACATGGACGTGACAGACGCACATGGTTTAAACAGGCCTGTGTGTATGTGCGTCAGAGAGGGAGGGAGATGAAAAAGGAGACATATTAAGAAACTGCAGAGACAAAAAGACAAAAATAGACAGAGAAGATTTTTCAGCTGCTCATACAGATCATTTCTCATACATGTTTCATACGCTGAAATCACCTCATGTTCCTCTGACTGAAACACCAGTCCCAGTGTGATGCTCTAAAATGAACATTTGTTCTGGCTGGTTCCAAGTGAAACTACAGAGGATTTGTATGTGTAAGAGACAAGGAGGGCCACATGTCACATTGCTTTTTACGTGCTGTCAGTATGTCTGATAAATATTCCGTAGTTAACATTTACACACTACATTACTTGCTATTACATTTTTGTGAAGTCAAAAAAAAAAATCCCCTTCCTCAGACATGTGATGTGAAATGCAGCGTGGAGGCTGCTAATCTTCTTGGCAGCACTGTTGTTTATTGATGATAATTAAAAACAACATCACAAAATGTTCGTGTCATGACGAGTTGACAAGGATATAAATTCCAAAGAAAACTATGAGCAAACATGTTTTAAAAAGTGTCAGTTGAAGTTGATTTACTGCGCTGAGTTTCTTTTAGAAGTTTTCATGTTTTTATTCTCACAACATTTAATAATAGCACAGATATTGTGGCTTTTATGATAACGGACAACAGAGACAGATCTTGTAGTGTAAAAGTGAAAAAAGATCTCTGCAAATTGATTTATATTAAAGGGTAACTCCACCAATTTTACAAATTAAAGTGTGTTTTTCTCCACTGAGTGACATCATTGGAGGCAAACTAACAGATTACCTGCAGCTTCCTCTGGAGCCACAAAAAGGGCTTAAACAACGCTTTTCTCATAATGCAGTTGTACTCTCCAAGACCTGCAAACACGCGATATGTCTTATTGGATTACACCTGACCAACATTTGCATCCTGTCCATAAGAACTTGAGGTACAGTTTGACATACATCTGTATGGTAAAATACTCAACACACTATTGCCCACATCACTCGAGGACCTTCTTTAAGTCTTCCCCTTAACAAGCCATCTACTCCGCAGTGTCTGTACCTCTCATCCAATCAGCACAATAGTGCAACTCTGTGGAGCTATTCCATAGAGCTCTAGATTGGCCTCTTTTGTCCGAGCGCAAGCATGTGTGAATGGCAAGTCAGGAATAGAATAAGAGGAGTATAGGATCATGGGCCCGGTTGTATGTGTCACTGGTGCGTACAATCATTTTTACGCTAAGTGTGGAATTTATCAGCTTGAACTCGTATTAGGAATATGTGTTGAGGGGGAGAGAGGAAGGGGGCATGAGCTGCTGCTTGGAGCTGGCTGGCTTGAGAGTCTGGATTAGAGCCAAAACACCTGGAGTCACTTCAGATTCAGCTCTGACCCAAAACGGTTTATTATCTGGAGGAGATCTCTCAGATTTATCTTCACTCCTGTTTATAAACCCGACTGCAGCACTGTGGAGCTGACTTCAATTTTGGGGTTTACGTCCTTTAATATTGACAGCTGACTGGAGCTGGAGGGGAAATATAGATTACTTGATACACGTAGCGTTAATTTCTAGTCTCCTTTGCCGACTTCCTTATCACTTATCTATAACAGACATCTCTGATGGTATTTGAAAATTTAACATGGCTCCTTTGCCATCACTGGAAACGTTTGTAGACCAAGTGATCTAATTGTGCATTTTTCTCACCCGCTGATCTGTTTGATTGAGAGCACTGAGAGGTTACTCAGCTACTGATTCCAAAAACAGATGTTGGAAGATTTATGTCACAATATGGGATATATGTTGGACTGAGAAACTAAACTGTCCATAACTAAAATCGAAAATTTGGCAAAGTCACGATTTCATTTAAGATTTAGACTTTTGGGTGTTTGATCCGGTCCAGAATTGATTTTAGTAAAAAATGATTCTTGATTCTAAATTGGCATTAGCCCACCCTGCCTGTCTCTCGATGGGGCTACTGCTGCTGTATAGACTCAGTGCTGTTATTATAAGGGTTATTATATTTCATTGTGTTTCATATGATTATTGTTTCGTTTTGTTTTCTTCCGCATTCTCCGTCAGGGTCGCGGGCGATGTTACCGCTTTATCCCCCCTTTTTCAGCGGGGGTAGCGGGGGTTACTGGGGCCGAATCCAGTGACTCTATGGGTGTAGGCCAGGGTACTCCCTGAATGAGTCGCCAGCTCATTGCAGGGCCCTCACTGATGGCAGTGGCTGACACACAAGGTGCCAACTGCACATCAGGAGCAGTTTTGGGATTCAGTATCTTGCTCAAGGATGCTTCGGCATGTAGCTCAGTCCCACCCCAGGGAGCCGGGGATTTGAACCAGCGACCTTCCAATCACTAGTCGAACAGCTCTATCCACTGAGGTACAGCCGCCCCGCTATGATTATTGTAATACTATATTATTATAATTATTCTCATTATTAGATTGTTGGTACACACACACACACACACGCACACGCACACACACACACACACACACACACACACACACACACACACACACCACCACACCACACCACACCACACCAGGACCTATCATAATCCTATATAATCTAATCTTCACTCTCGAAGTCTTATCGTGTCATTACATTCACCATTAGTTCTGTCTGTATCTCTGTCTAGTATGTCTATTTTTGTTATCTCCCAATTTCACATTTCTTTTGTAACACTATTTCACCAATACATTTGTTTTTATGTCCTGTTAGGTTTCAGTCAAAACTCTAAAAGTTGATTTCTTTATATACTGAGTTCTTTTCTCAGAGTCACATTCAACAAAATCAGATTCTTGAAGCACTCCTTACATCTGTAGAAGGTTGACAGGCATGTGAAAGGGTAGATGGGTGAGTGAGTTGTTATTAAGTATGAGTCATACGGTCATACTCCTTTACCTTGGCCAGCTTTCCATAAAAGTGTGATTACATACTTCCCGCTATGGAAACGGTTGCTGTGGCGACTGCGTGGATGGCGGTCTCGTGGTGAGGAACAGTGTGAAGATGCTCCGGTTCAAGGTTACTCTGTGTTCCCTTTGAGAACCCTGCTATGCAGCAGCAGCTGAACAAAGAACATTTACTGAGCCTTCTGGAGATGCGGTGCGTTTATATCAGTGACTCATACTGTACATGATAGGAGAAGACAACTTGATAGTTCCAGCCTGCTCTCAAAACACTCGGCGCGCTAATGCTAATGATAGGTGGCTACAGTCAATGTGATGCTGCCAGTAGTGTCTAGAAGCAATACTTTAAGTTTATGCCGGTGGAGATGGCAGGGGAAATCATGATGATGCCGATAGACCACAAGACACTACTAAGCAGTCCACTATTTGACTCGTCCCAAGATTCAAAGATTTGTCATAAGTATATTTTCAATACATGCATACTAACATTTACACAGGATATGCTGGAGACATGTTCCCACCGCTTTTTGAGATGGTCAGTCTTATCCCCCTTAACTTTTTGAAAGCATAATCATTTACCATAGTTGTAAAAAATAGCTTGCAATGAGAAATGATAATCAGCAACGAGAACAACCCGCAGCTGAAACGAGCAAAAGTTGATTCTGGCGGTTTCCACATGAACGTTACAAGATTATCAATGTTATTAAGTGGTTTTAATGTTGTAGCTGATCGGTGTATGGCAACATTTTAACCCAGGAGCTAATATGTACTGGGGGACATACACTGGAGCAGAGCTGTCCAAAGTGGTGCCCAGGGGCCAAAGCTGGCCCATCGCAAAGTTTGATTTGGCTGATGACAGATGTTTCTAGTAAAATAAATAAATGAATAATGGAACTAATTTATTGTTTGTGAGATATAATGCTTTTTAAACAAGACAGTGAATAAAGGGAGCTTTGGATCTTAATAACATGCATTGTAAATATATAATACAATACACTAAGTTTTGGTTTCGGCAGGTGGCCCACTGTTTAGGTTATGGCCCTCTAAGGGAAAACATTTGGGCACCCCTGCTCTGGTGTATTTTATATAAGGCTGATGCGCACTATTTATAATTAGAACCAGAGTTGGAGAGACAAGGTCAAAACCTAGTACATGGCTGGACAGTGTAGGATCCATGTGTGAAAATGTGTCCATATTGTGAATTTCTGCATATGAAATTCTCTGTTTCTGTTAAATCTGCAATTTTCAGTAGTGGTCTCAATGATAGCATTGTTCTTAATTTGACTTAAATAAAGGCACTGACCTTCACACATAATGCAATATCACATATAGAAACAATTAAACTCTCATTTAAGGTTTCATACATCTATCCGACATGTCAGGACATGGGAACGAGCATACCTGACTGACACATGATGTAATTCCGCCTTAGAGGGAAAAATGTCAGTCTAAATCAAATTCAGCCTTTTTCTGTGCGAGCTCCATTCACCAAGTCTCAGCTGTTAGCCACACCTACACCACCATCTAGTGTTGGGTATCAGGCATCTCATGCCAGTGAGCCTGCAGCACTGGAATTTATCAGTTGAATGAATATAAAAGTCCAAATGAAAAAGTCCCTATAGTTAAACTCTACAATTTGGTCTCACTCTCATTTCTAGGCTTTTGTCTTGAGTGGTTATTTTTTGACTGACTGGGTGGATACAGTACATGAAGGGGCCGCAGGTCCCCTGCTCTGTCAGTTGTGCGTCTCCAGAGAGTCAACACCAACAGTTGGCTTTCTGTGTTTTCTGTCTGAGCGAAAATCGGCGTTCAGTGTGTTTTAGATTTTTCTTTTGTACAGTTACCTTTTTTTTGGTTCCCCCCCGTTCATAGACTCACACTTCACCTGAAGGAGGGAGGGAGGGAGAGAGAGAGAGAGAGGGAGGTGGTAGGGGGAGGAAAAGGAGAAACAACAGTTTCCTTTCATGACAGTTTCCTTGTTTTTTTTGGGTTTCCCCTGTTCATTGACTCATACTTCACATGAAGGAGGGAGGGAGACACGGAGAGAGAGAGAGAGAGAGGGAGAGAGAGAAAGAGAGAGATAGAGAGGGAAAAACAAACAAACAAACGGGGAGGGAGGGAGAGACAAACAAACAAGGGAAGGGAGGGAGGGAAGGAGAAACAAACAAACAAACAAACGAGGGGAGGGAGGGAGAGATGGTTATGGTTGAATTTATAAATGAGTAGTTAAGAGTTGGAAGTGCTTGAAAAAGTGTGTAAATTTGGGATTTTTGGAACGACAACTTTACGTTGAAAAATGTGGGAGAAGTGAGCATTTAAAAAGAGCGACGGAATTCTGTCCGTAGAACATTTGCCTCCAGCATTCACAGCCAACTACCTTCTTTCCCGAGCTCTTGTACTTTAGGACACAAATGATGAAAAAAACACTTCAGTCTTTTGTACAAACAAGTGTAACCAGTGAGGAGGATGTGGATTTTCACCACATTTTTTATGTGTGAGTGGAGACATGTCTGCGTCACCGCTCAGTTTGGTAGCTCGTACTTCTGTAGTGAACGGTCTGTCCAACAGAGAGATAGGAGGGAACGTGGCATTAACCACACATGCAAACAAGGATGACACAGTTTAATGACTTAACCAAGGACCGATGTGTATTTCTTTTTTATTTAAAGCAGATATGTTTGGAACAGGAGGATTTACAAGACAGCAGATATGTAATTACCGATAGAAGAGCCGCAGGTAACCAGCACAACATTCCAGTGTCAAGCACGCAACAGAGGCATCTGGGCATGTCTGACTACATTGAGCATTTTTATTGAAGCAGGACTGCATCAAAGTGCAGTTTGCTAAGGTGACTCAGATTTGTTGATGTTGGAAGCATAGATCCAGATCTCATTGTGGTGACGTAGAGAGAAATAGGAGTCGTAGCCAGCCCCAGAGTAAGTGGTATCGGTGCAGTCTTTATCCAAGGATTTGCAGAGTTCGTTGGCGTTTTCTTGACCACTCTCGATGCTTGGAGTACCGCCGAAGACCCTTTAACATGATGCGGAAAACAATCACAGGATGAAATAGATTTAGATTACATCAAAAACTTTGTAAAAGGTCAGTTCACTATCACATGTAAGGTCATGCTCATGGTTTTTTTGCTTATTTGTTGCATTTATATGATCTTTTCTGTTTCTCCTATTGTTCAACAGGCAAAATAAAAATGGCACCAGCTCGCAAAGTTATGATGAATTCAGTGAATGGCTCCGACCTCTGATAGGATGTGTTTAGTGACTGTAAAATAATATGCAGTGTGAGAATTAACTGAAAGATGGGAGTAGTCGCCGCTCACCTGACGTAGATGGTAGATTCAGGTCTGCTTTCTAATGTGACTGCTGAGTCGCTCTCCGGAGGAGGTGTCGTTGTGCCAGGAGGAACAAACCAGGACAACCAATAATCCTTGCCTCCCTTGACAGTAATCAGCGCCGGCCAGGTGTCATCGGGGATGTTGTAACCTGGAGGAGACAAAATATGGGGCGAAATGATGTGAAGTCTATATGAGAAACTGTAAGGCACTACAGGAATGCAGGCAAGTTTATTAAGAAACCAGACAGTGGTTGGTCATCTTGGCAACAGTTACAAAAAAGTTGGATCCGTACGAGTTCAAACATGTCTGGGATTCTAATATTGAACCAATTTCAAAATCTCTTAGAGGACAAACTTGTATTTCTGCTTTACACATCTATTTAGGTGCAGTTTACGGTGATACACCACAATTAGACTTACTTTACCCTGTGATTCAATCTACGTCATTTTGTCAGATAACAGACCGGTTCCATTTCAAGGTTCTATTTGAGTTACAATGAGAGTCTCATTCCCAATTCGTCAACTACTGACGCTTTGGTTTTCCCCACGTATCATATACTGAGGCTTTGAGATAGAAGTATCAGTATTCAACAAGCTGGGAATGAAACTCGAAAATCAACTTTCTTACAAAACTGACCTTCGATGAGCTCTTGGCCTGATCATCTACACTTGAGTTGCAGGAACAAGTGAAAACTCAAACGATTGTTTTGTTCTCACTGTTAATTGCATAGCGTGTGTCCTTATTCAGTATGTAGTGAATCACCACGCAATTATTTTTACACCTTTTGCTTTGTTGATGAACATAATAAAACGGCTACTCTCTAGTGACTTCCTTAAATGTAATGATACCCCAGTTCTACTGTTTAATTAATCAAAGCATATAAATTGTACTGGTATACTATTCAATTGAGCTTTTAACATCACGAAATCAAACTACTGTAAAACTTGGGGTTGCGGATCTCGACATACCGGCATCATTCTGTTTTTTACAGTATGCCTTCAGCCTTGAGTTTGCAGCCATCAGATCAGTGCTGTCAGCGCCTTCTACCTTGGTTTTGATCCACTCTGCCGCGTTATACAAACGCTCCTCAAAGCCCTGTAGACATCACAAACAAACAAGCTGTTTTTCTACATACACTAGTAAGAGAAAGCATGTGTGCGCAAACTGCCATGGCACCTACCTCGGCTTTCTTGACCAGCTTGTATTCGGGACATTGTTTCTTATGGCAAAAGTCTGGAGCAATCCAAGCTCCTGCGGTGCAAACCGACACCAGAAACAGAGACAAAGTCAGGACCAGTTGCTGCTCCATCGTCAGGGACTCTCCAAACTAACTCCACGGACGACAACAACCCTGCTGCTTTTAACAGAGAAACAGTTTCACATCTCAAGTTGCCTGTTTATCAGGTCACACAGTCACACCCACATTGTTCTCTCTGGAATGCAGACGGAGGACATGGCTCTGTCACTGTCACTGTCGCAGGCAGATTCACAGACAGATATCTGATAAATGTCTTTTTTCCTGCTTTTCATGCACATACATCAGTTCTGCGAGGCCACTATGATGTGACAGGAGCAGGCACATGTACACACTGCACACCAGATGTGCTCAGGACATGACATGTGGTGTGTTATCTGTCTTTCGCGTGCTCTCTCTGCTCAGTGGAATGCCATTTTAATTAGCTGCTGGAATGATTCCCATTTTTTCAGGGTGTATCTTAAAACGACGCTGTCACGCATAAGCACATTGAAACAATCACTGATCACCGTAATTGTTCCTTCCGTCTGTTTTTTGTTTCAATTCAAGTTTTGTAGTTTTTTGGTCCCCAGTGAAAAGTCTTGACAAATATTGTGCAAGATTGCCATTACATTTTGTACAGACTATTGTACCAAAGATACTGTGAATGAAAACATCCACGATCCTGCGGGGACCGTGGATGTTTTCATTTACAGTATCTTTGGTACAGTATCTTCAAAACCAATGACACCCCAATCATCCCAGTCTGTGCTTGCTTATTAACAAATGTGAGCACGATGAGACACTCATAAACATTTGAGAATGCGAACATTGTCACCGTGAGCATGTTTTCATATCTTAGCATTAAGTTCAAAGGACTAAAACTACTGCAAGTGATTTTTGTGATAGTGTTTGGTCAGTGACCCATGTCTCCCCTCTCCCTGCTCGTGCAGCATGAGAGAAAAAACATTTTCTGATATCTCACACACAGTGTGTGAGTGTTTCCACTCCTCAGTCACTGTGGCCTGTAATGCTCAGTCACACGGCAATGCCCTACACTTAATGTTTCCTCACTCACACTTAGTGCAAGTACCTTGAAATTAATGTGTTTTGATCTGAAAGTAATTACCGTAAAAGTGGAGTTGTTGAAAATGTCAGTGGTGTGTTTCCTAATTTTATCAGAGCCTATACTGACATATTTTCTAAAGGTTTTAAGACATCAACAGTATGGTATATGGTCCGTAGAACAATTTTACTGATAATTTAATTAAACAAAGTTTGTTTTTTCCTGGTTTGCACTTTGTTTGAGCTTTTGTGTTTGTTTCTTTGGTTTTTGGTATGTTTGCACTTTTTGGATTTGGGCTTGTTATTAAAAGCTTGCTTTTCTGTTCCTGACCCTGCCTGCCTCCTGAGTGTCTTGCATTTGGAACCTCATTATTTTGCCAAACGTCACACTTTTAGCTGACCTGCACACAGTTGCTCGTAGAAGCTCCGCTCTGTATGTGAGGTCTGTATTTCAAACAATGCCATTTCACTATGTGCACAGAGAAATATATATCTAGAGATGTTCACAGACCAACATGCCCCGTGGTCTTGTGCAAATTTGAATTCTGTTCAAAAGGTATTTGAACTGAACTATATTGTTGCAATGCTTCAACCTCATCATCAAAGACTGTTATGTTTGACTTGCCTCATACACGTCAAACGAACAGACACTGGTGCGGTATGACTGCTGTACAGATAAAGACCTGACAGTCAGCAGGGCAGCAGCTGGTTGAAAGGACTATAGTCTTTCTTTCATGTCTCTGTCTTTACACTGGACTACTTCACTTGTCTGTGGGTACTTTTTCTTCCTTGTTTCTTTTTTTAAAACCAAAACCAACCTGTTAAACTAGTCTGTGTGGACTGCACAAGAACTGGAGGTCAGTGAGGATGGAAGCAGAGAAACACGACTCCTTCTAAAGGGGTTTTCTGTGTCGGCTCCTTTGACGCTGACTGCCTGTTCACTACTGTCCTCTTTGCTCGACAGCTCTTTTTGTTTGACAGATAACCAGTCTATTTTTTATTGTTGATATGTTTTATAGAGCTGGACACACCTTCAACAGACGCAAACAGTCGAGAAGCTTTGGGACGGCTGTAATTGAATGCCTGTGGGTAAACAGAGGTTGATTTGTCTGTTGCATCGAAAAACCAAAAATAGCTTCAACAAAAAGGCAGTAAGCAAAACGAAAGAGCTGTCTCATACTGAACAACCATCTAATGATCTGACCATTGAATCTTTTTCTGTCTTTAGTGATAAATGATTGGGCATTAAACTCAATTTGGAAATGTGTTACTTGTTGTTAAGAACTGATCTTATCTGGGCTACTTCAGCTCTTCTGTCATTCCCTGAGAAAGGACCACAGACGGATGTACATATTATGTGTCCGATGGTTGTGGACAAAACAGAATTTTGGTTGTGTGAAATATGTAAGTTAAATTGAACATAAATGAACTACAATCTCATTCACTGACAGTTATGATAACTGATGAACCGATACAAAAGTCAAAGCTGATATATCATCCTGGCAGAGACGGTTGATGTTAGGATATAATGATGCAAGTTAGATGTACAGTTACACATCTCGCAATGATTTTAATGGAAATACGATACGAAACAAAAATAAAAGACCCCGATTTATTTGGAATGAAATGTCATCCTATATATATATTTCATTATTTAATAAAGTTGTTGTAAGATGACTTGACATTTTGCAGCCTAAATAAATGTAGACGTTTCATTAACTTCGAAATTAAGTTTAGTTTCAACTCCTCAAGACAACAAACTGTATTTACTGGGATCAGGTTTGATTTGTAGGAATGTATTTATCTATTTATCTATTTGTTTGTCTGAATTGTGTAACTTAACACTGTGGTCCCGATTTACTGATCGAAGCTCTCCCTTCACTAGTGTCTGTGTGATGTTAACGAGAGGAGAGTTCACATTCCAGGAGAAAAATTTGCAGTACTGTCTGATGCCTCACACGTACAGCAGATGGCGTAACAACACAAAGAGGCGTCGGTGGAGCTGCTGAAGGATGAGAGCTCAGACTCCACACCTCAGCATCCTGGCTCTCCGGCTGTGCACCTGCAGCCTCTCCTTGCAGTCTCTCCCCTCCTCCTGTCCTGCTCAGCGGCGGTCGGACAGCGGCAGTGCGCACTGAGCAGCGGGAGTGCGCAAAAGCGGCCGGCATGCACCTGGAGAGAAACCGCCCCGCCAAGTCGTCCAAAGGCGCAGCCGAAGACGCAGCGGCGCGCAGAGCGATGCTCTAACGGCGGGCGCACAGCAGCAGAGCACCGGGCGGATATCAGAGCCGCAGCATGGGCGTGGGAGAGAGGCACAGCCGACATGAAAGCGATGTAATCCCGCGGACATAAGAGGGGGTGGTGGGGGGAACCCGAGTAGCGTTTTGGATCAGAGTTGTTCCCAGGTGTATTCCGGGGCTCGGTTTGGTGTCTTGCTCTCAGAAATTTAGCAAACATAGTACTTTTTTTTTCTCTGTCAGCCTCCGCTTGGAGATTTTAAAGGATGGAGAAGGGCGCACAGCAGCAGCAGCAGCAGCCACAGCTGTCCAAAAGCGCAGAGAGTCCTGCGGAGGACATCTCCAAAGTGCACGACGAGGAGCTGCTGAAGTGGGGCAAAGACGAACTGGTGCGGCGGCTGCGGAGGGCAGAGGCGGAGAAGAGGGGCGTCATCGTGGAGCACGGCAACCTAATGCGGGAAGTGAACCGGCGACTCCAGCAGCACCTGAACGAAATACGTAGTTTGAAGGTGAGATGGGCCCCAGGGAGCCAGGTTGGAGCCGGGTGCCGGGCGTTTTATACCTGCGTGTAGGCCACAATGAACAGGCTGATCCGGACCTGAATAAGATGTGGGCACAGTTACATACTGGGCAAAATGGTCACTAAATATTTAAGGTTATAAACTAATTAAACCTGTTGAAGATGGGATATACAGAGTGCACTATGATAGATGCAATATATTCATTATATGTCAAATTGAATTTAGATTTAATGCCTTGAAAAAATGCTGATATTTCGCCAATTTTGCACCAAGATATGTATATATTCGCCAGTGTGGCCATCGGGAAGACATGAATAGATGAAAAGCTGATTGTGTTAATAATATCCCCAGCTTCATGACACACAGGTGCATCTAAAAAATAGAATATCATGGAAAAGTTATTTTTTTCTCCGTAATTTAATATCGAAAAGTGGAACTTTCATAGCTGCTAGTAGTGTTGGCACTGTGGGCAGGTGCCAAGTCCTGCTGGAAAAGGAAATCAGCGTCTCCATGCTGTTTCCAGATGCTGATTTCCTTTCCCGGCAGGACTAGCAACTGGTTTGCTGCCCATGGGACACCTCGGCAGGGCCACCGGTTGATCGCCTCCATGCCACGCTGCATTGATGCATTGAACATACATTTCAGACTATACTGGACTCCTGGACTATAAATCCTGTTTTTGATTGGCATCATGTATTATTCTAATATTTTGAGATACTGGATTCATGTGTAATGAATCTGGAATATATGAAAGTTTCACTTTTTGAATTAAAATGAACTTTTCCACGATATTCAAAGCTGCAATTGATTCAGAGCTGAAATCTTGAGTCAAATAATCCATTAGTTGATCAACAAAAATGAATCGGCGGTGGTAGTTTGTTTTGCCCCTTTAACAGTCCAGAGGCCAAATATAATGAATTTACTGTCCAATACTCACTGAGCGCCTGGAACCAGAGGATGTTTGGAATTTTTGCTTTAAAAGTAACTCAAACAGATTTTCTGTCAATCAACATTTGTTTCAGTTTGATCAGATTAAACTCTCACATGAACTCAACTGCATGATGGGAACATTCCTCTTACTTATTAAATTGATCAGCCCCAGAAGGAATGTGTTTGCAACGTCTCACTGTGCTGCTCTGCTGTGTGTGTGTGTGTGTGTGTGTGTGTGTGTGTGTTCAGGATGTGAACCAGAAACTGCAGGAGGACAACCAGGAGCTGCGAGACCTGTGCTGCTTCCTAGATGACGACCGGCAGAAGGGGAAGCGGGTGTCGCGGGAGTGGCAGCGCCTGGGCCGCTACAGCGCCGGCCTGATGAGGAAGGAGGTGGCCATCTACCTGCAGAAGCTGAAGGAGCTGGAGCAGAGGCAGGTAGAGGTGATCCGGGAGAACCTGGAGCTCAAGGAGGTGTGCCTCATGCTGGATGAGGAGAGGGCTACGGCTGTGGCTGGAGGGGGAGGAGGTGGAGGTGTGGGCGTGCAGGGAGGCCTCGGTCGCAGAAGCTCCATCGACAGTCAGAGCAGCTTGTCTCAGGGTGGAAGCGTCCCGGCACCTGGCCTGCTGCGGGACGTTGGAGATGGCAGCAGCACCTCCAGTGCAGGGAGTACCGATAGCCCAGATAACCCCCACCTCAAACCCCCTCCTCTGGGTTCCAACGCCAGCCCTGGATTGAGGCCCGGAGACATTTGTGAATCCATGGGAAGGAGGCACAGCTCCACACCAGAGTACCACACCTTCCCTCAGTCCTGCCGCCCCCGTGGGGGGTCTCTCACCAACCTGGACCCCCGAGATCTTCGGGGACACAGCCTAGAGAAACACAAGTCTCCCACCAGGCTACCATGTGACTCCCACCCCAAACCCTGCAGCTCTGACCTACTAGCCCAGAAACAGCTATTGATGTCAGGGCAGGCATCGCCAGGCTGTGGGAAGGGCTCAGCCAAATCCAGCCCAGAGCTGAGTCAGAGACACCGGCCGGTTCACACTGGGGGGGTATGCTGTGGGAGTCCTGAGGCCAAGCAGGCGGCCATGGGGACACCTGAGCACCTGAGGAAAGGGAGGGTGATCGTGGGTAGTCCAGAGTCTATACGCCACCACCATCACTATCAGTACAGTCCCGGGATAGAGCACAGCAAGGGGAGGTATTGCAGTAGCTCCCCTGACAGGGACGGAGGTCAGAGGAGGCCAACAGGAGAGGACATGGCCCCCCACCACCAGAGTCTGTACAACGGTAGGCACAGGGTAACTCTTATCTTGTTTTTAAATTCATAACCCATTCATGGCCCATATTAACATCAATGATCCGGCTTTGAGATGATGGACATGAGACTGCTTATTGCGCATTATTGCTCTTTGATACTATCACCGTACTTTGGTGCTGATTTTTAACCATTCGTTATTAAAATTAATTATAATTTTTGTTTGCATTTTTTAACAAAATAACGTTAAATCATACACATATGTGAGTTTTATTTCAGCAGCATCGTTGCTATATTGGATATAAAATTTGTAAATAGAATGCTTTCTGACAAAAATCTACGTTTAACTGTTCCTGCTAATACGGCTAACGCTAAAGGAATAATCTAGAATATAGAATATAGAGGTCGCAATGGTGCGACCTCTATATTATCAGCCAGAGCTGGGAATGACTACACACCCGAGTTGACCACGTTCCGGTACAAGGAGTACATACGCACATACGCAACAATGAAGCCACATGTCCACAGATGAAACTTGGACATATGCCTATATAATGTGACACACACAAGTAAGGCAAAGGAGCTTATTAACAGTATACCTTACAGCTTCCTTTGCGCACAGCTGCCATCTTGGATTTTGAGGTTGGTGAGGCTTTAGTTGAAACTGCAGGAACTTTCCGACCTCCCTGTTCAAACGGAATGAGCCATAGTTCCACTAGTGCACTGACCACAGAGGCAGGGTTTTACTGCTCTCACTTTTTGGCTTTTGAGGCTGATTATTTTACCCAGAAATGACAGTTTATTCAATATAGCAGCATTCAGACAAAAGGCAATTAAATGTCAGAGGGCCAGCTGTCCCCTATTTGTGCTATGCTAGCTACGAGCTGCAGCTACAAGTCCTCTCTAGGCTGGGGATTTTTAATGTGCTATGACGACCTTTGTTTACCGCACATGAGTAAACACAAGGTCATGTATGTCCATGTAAAGTTCAAGAGCTCCACTAAGCTAAGCTAAGACCAAGATGGGAGCAAGACCTACAGTCACGGACATACATAAACACACACAGACACACACACACACAAACACACACTATGGCGTTAGAATCGTTTCAAAAAGCGTGCGCACATATCAACTGAGCGTGTCACTTGCGCCTGCTTTGACGCCTGTGCAGCAAGCCGCGCCTGACGTGTAATGTAGTTTCCTCATTGACTTATAATGGCCCCCCGTTTACGCGCACGTTCACGCGTGATGACTGCTGCACGCCGGTAATCACACGACGCGTAGTGACTACGCGTAACATTCATGCGTCTTTATGCAAACGCACGTGTTAACGCTCGCATGAAGATGATTGAACATTTTTGTCACGCGCTTGCGCGTACGCGGAAATGACGTGTGCAAACTCTGTCACACGTAACAAGAAGCTGCGTACGTATGAAGCAGCGTGTGCACGTCTGTCTGTCACTGTTTGACAAATGTTGTTAGGCGTTCACACGTGCGTGTGGTCGCAGATTCTGATGCTTCGAGGCCGGACGTTGATCTGCACCGTGCGCAGCAGTCCGCACATGAACGTGTGGCGTAGTTGTTCTGTGTTCCATTTTCATCCAGTAGATGGTGCAATCGATCCAATGCGAGATACAGACATATAGGCTTTTGCATGACAAGTTCATGATTGTTATAGGTGTTATAATTTTGGATTGTTATAAGATACCTGTTCGTGTACATAAATATGAAAGATGCATTTGCATTTTGTTGAAAACCAACTTCAATCCTCGTTTTTTTCCCCTTGCTCATTCCTGGTTTCTTGCCCTAGAGAGATTTTAACACTTGGTCACAATGTATCAAATTATATGTTTCTGATTGGACCAAAGTGTCAGTTGGACTTCAGAAGGGCCGGAACTCAAACACTACTAGAACGGCCGTAAGCGGTCATTTGGACCGCTAGATAATACTAACTCTATATTCTTATATTCTTTCATGTAGCTAAATACCCAAATTGAGTGATGAATGCATTCATTGTCATGATGTTTTTTTCAAATAAACGAAATAACACCAAAATGTAGCCTACAATTTCACAAAATTAATTAGCTATACATTTAACAATATTCATATCATCGCACAGTAAACTGCAATTATTTCATGTATTTACACACGATTTTAATAGAGTAAAATCAGAACACGAAAATTAACAATTAAAAGCAATTTAACACTTAATAATATATGATAAAAAAATAATGATAATCAATAAAGCTGGAAACGAGCTGATCTAAAACAAATAAATATCCGTTGTGATCACTGGTCATAGTCCGCAGATTACCTCCGCTTAAAATGAAAAGGCCAACTACGTGAGGCGTGCATGTACGCGGACTGGTGTGCGCGCTGCAGATCAACTTCCGGTTGCGAAGCATCAGAATCAGCGACCGCACGCACGTGTGAACGCCTAACAACATTTGTCAAACAGTGACAGACAGACGTGCACACGCTGTTTCATACGTACGCAGCTTTTTGTTACGCGTGAAATACAATCTGCCCGTAACAACGCACGCACGCACGCACGTACGCACGTATAACAAAATAATCATGCGTGCGTGCGTGCATTGCTGCGTGCCTCTCTGGTTGTTTTGAAACGATTTTGACGCCATACACACACACACACACACACACACGGAGCTCTTGTGGAGATGGCAACAGAGAGGGAGATGTGTTCTCATTTGTGTGTGCCTGTAAGGAGGAGAGTGTGGGTGATGCAACCCAAGTCTCCAGGGCGCGTGTGGCTTACATTGGTACCCTAGAGGTGTGTTCAGGGCCAAGATGCACACACATCCACTCCGGAAGTGAAAGCCGAGAGAGAGATTAATTTTAAAAACCACACGTGTGAGGTTGTTTTTAACGTGTGTACAAAGAGATAGGTCAATACGCTAAAGGAGAGTGTATTTTTGCGTGTGAGCGCTGCCTCAAAGCCGTCAACTCATTTTAATTAGCTCACATTTGGCAGTTGCTCAACTCTTCTGAAACCTTCAGATCGATCTCTTCCCAAATGCACACCATAAAAGGCTGCTATTTGACAGCGGAGGACACACGTGCTTTGAAACAACACATGAAATACATTTGCTTTTAAGCCTGACTTAATTTTTCTGCCATTAAATATTCCAAAAGGACTCCCCCGTGGTGTTTTTTGGTGTAGTCGTTTCTCTCTGTTTGTGTGTTTCCGAGCGTTCACTTTGAGTGTGACGAGTTTGACTGAATTAATGTGTTGTGTTCAGGGACTGCCTCAGTTCACTTCACCCATCTTTTCTAACTGTGGAACAAAGTTTACTTTAAGACTGTTTCTGGGGCTGTTATCAAGCTTTAAAGATATGATATGTGAGATTTCTGATTTTTAAAATGTCTGAAAATGACTAGAATTTTTTGAGTTGTATACTTACATTTAGGGATGAAACGATAACCCGAGTTAATAGAATCATTCGTTTATGAAAAATCTACGAGGCAAAATTCTTTTAGTGATGGGCAAAGAGAAGACACGGGGCAGGAAAAAATGACAGAAATTGTGGAAGTGTGGGACCATTTCAAGATGAAACAAAAAGAAAATTCACTGTAAAATAACCATTGAAAAGCGAAAGTAGCCATCGTCAGTGCTTCAGCATCAGCAACAGATAAGTCTTTGGGGGCAGACAAAACGAACCAGACACAACAAGGTAAAGCATTTAACGTAAATTAATATGAGTGCAAGTTGAAATTAAGTCTAGTAAAGAATGTGGATATATGTGCAAACAGAATGCTGCAGTCAGTTTGTTGAAGCATGGCCTCCATGGATTCATTCATGGATGTTTTGCTTTTAGCGTTTCAGAAGATGTTTTTCTCTTTCTCTTTGTGAAATGGCAAAAGTTAAATGCACTAAATGGGTTTAGTTTTGACGGATACTAATATTTACTCTTTCATCTTAGAAAATGTTTTCTTTAAAGGAAACAGTTTTGAGTGCAGTGGTGCCGACTCAGTCAGAGAAAGCTACGCTCGTAGAATGTTAATGTCAGGAGGACTCAGGATCTTGTCAGCTTCAGACTTTATTTTGTGATAACAGTTTAATACACACCGCACGGACATATTGTTGCAATGTTACCAATTAAAATTAGTCATTAGTTCATTATAAGAGACCTTAGACTGTCTTATTTTCTCCTCCGTGCATTATTATTGCCCTTTAATAATGCAAAAGTAATATGATAAAAAAATGTCCGGATGCGTTTCCGTCTACTCGAATAATCCCAGGAATACCCCTTGGATTGTTCGATTACTAAAATAAACGATAACTGCAGCCCTGCTTACATCACCACAAACGCTTCCACCATTGTTCACACTCAGACAAATGTTTACTCAAGTTAATGGTGTGTTTCATTCGCTCGCCTGTCATTATAACTTCTTGGAGAGAGTCAGAGTGAGAAGTCGACAAATGAAACTGAGTACGACGCAAATCTAAAACTCTACCTCGTCCATGAACATTTGTGTCGTGTTGAGTCATGTCAGATAGCTTTTCATCAGAAGATGTGGCTGTTCAGTGGTGTGTTCGTTCCCAGCAGGGTGTTACTTATGCCAGTTTAACTGCATTTCTGTTTATTTGCGTTACCAGCAAGTATTTATTTGCCCCAAACGGCCAGATGCCCTTATTCTACTCAGAGAACAAGGGCACGAACCGAGGATGTGTGTCTGTGTGTTTGAATTCAGGTCAACCTCTCGTTGAAATCATTACTCAACAGAGATTTGGGTTTTTCTCTCTTCTTTTCCCCCTCTCTTCTCAGTAATGTTATGTTCATAAAGTAAAGTACATTTCTGTTCCTGCTCTGGCTGGCTGTCAACATTACAGAACATGATCCAACGACCATGACGGTCCCCCTCTGCAGATCGCTGCTGCAGTCAGGTTGATAGAAATGACAAAATTGGTGTTTATAAGGTGTATATTTAAGTTGTTCGGGACAACCCTTACCTCTGTGAGAGCCGGCTTTCTTCATGCAGGTTTTTTTTTTTGTATGTGTGTGTGATCATCGCTTGTTCGTGAGTAATGCTTTTTTGCATCAGGTCTGGGCAATGCTTAAAGGAACTATTACACAGCAGGACCCTCGAGGGAAACCAGCATGCACTCATACACCAGTAGGAATCAAACATTCATCAACCAGCTGCTGGCTGTACTGTAGCACAATACATGCCCATAATAGGAAGAGGTGATTGTAATATTGTGTCGTATTGTAGGGGTTACAAAATGAAAGAAAAAAAAACAAAACTCTTTTTCCACCACAAGGCTGGAGAACAGCTTCAGTGCTCCTTGTCATAGATTCTACAAAGTATACTGAACCTATAAGAGAGATGAATAGCGTTCTTTTGGGGGTCAGGTTCCTGGCCCTCTGTCTACAGGACAGGTACATGAGGGAGGAGGTGTTGAACTCTAACTGTAATTGCTTGTTTTATTTCTCGGCGAGGGGCGGTTTCCCAGTGGCCTCGTTCATCAAAGCGTGCTCACATTGTAATTATCTCCCGTATTTGTCTCACAGTTGAAGGCCTACCACTGCCTCGACATTAAAAGATATTTATCGTGACGTAAAGGTCGGTGGTTAGCTTCAGCTTCCTGCGGCAAAGTAAAAGCACAGAAGAGAAAGCTGTTGGGCCTCCTGCTATAACAATGAACTGGTGAACACTATATGTAGACGATCACCGTTGTGCTACAGCCGAATGCAGTGAGAACTCTTTAAATAGACAGTAATTAAATACGCAGTATGCAGATACAAAAACATTACCGTCCATTTTTACTCTCTCAAAACTAGTCATCTCACTTCTCACTTAGGTTCTCTGTCCAGTTGCATCAAATTCTTGTGACGAAATCTTGTGTTCATCTTTGATGACAAATGTAACTTTGACCAACAGCTGAAAATAATCATTCAGCTGTTATCACCGAATGAATAACCCCCTTTGAGCCTGAATGCAGCATGAGATGTGATCGTCTTACATCCCATTAGCTTTTCAACTTGCTATGTTACCTGTGTAGCACCCTGCCTGCTTATGTGTGGGTGAACTGCCGTGGTGTGTGTCTGCACAGGAAGCGTTGCTGCTGTATAGATTTAATATAGACATTAAAACTTTAGTGACTTGGACATGCTATTTGGTGCTACAACATAATCAGGTGTTGTTAACTCACAAGATGATTTTACGTAGCACAGCCACTGAGCGATATAATGCTCTTTACACCCTTTAAACTCTTTGTTTCTACCATAATAAGCCTCAAGGCCTCCACTTTAGAGGGCATAGTTGACGCGTTTTTGTATTTCCCGCTGCATCACACACTGTCTGTATCTGACGCTGTTTGCTGGAACATGAGCGTGTCGCTGCTGTACTGTGGAAGTCCGGCAGCAGTAATGATTTATATAGTGCTGAGTGGAAGTGCTCTATATTACAGCTGAGGCCATGGGAAATGGCTTTGTACCTTGCAGGATCCCTGACTCAGCGGTTACCTGAAACAATAGTGGCTGGGTGTACTGTAGCATAAGCTGAGATGATGCATACATATACATCAAAAGGCCATTTGCAACACACTATATGCTCTCAGAAGAAGGTGTTCTGCGTCACGGTCGGGTATACTGGTAGGGCAGGTTTGGTTTTGGTTGTCACCTTGTGTTTTAGGAACTTGCGATGCACAGACTGCACAGACTAATCAAAAACAGTATCAAAGTATGGATTAAGAATTAGCTCTCACCTCTTGCTGCTGCCTCCTACACAGCCAGTGTAATTCATCCATTCATTAAGCCTGCACCAAGGCCAGCACTTTTACAAATTGAGGTCATTAACTTCTCTCTGCACTGCTGCCTTGGTGTGCTAAATAATTGAAAAGGCCCCGTGTGATTTTCTCCCTTTATAGTAGTGCTGGTGGTATCAATACGTGATGTTTCCAAAACTGATTCAACCCTCAGGCTATCTGCCTAAGTTTGACTGGGCTTGAGTTGAAGATGTCTTTTCATAAGACACCCCTGCATTATCACAGATGATTTAAGACTCAGGATATACATTATTAGTGCACAACTGAATGATGATGGTGCTTTTAATAGAGGGGTCACAGTACTGGGTTTTCAATAATGACCCATGCGTCGTGCCATTAGAGTTCCTGTGGAGAGTAATCTTATGTAGTCGTGTTTTGAAGAAGTGCTGTGAATGCTGTGTTTTTCATGCCAGTTGGGAACCATCGCAGAGTTAAAAATACCATCATCAACAAGTTTTGATGTAGTTCCCACCTCCAGAGCAGCACTGGGCTGTGTCGTGAGCGAGAAGTAGTGGTGACTGAACTGGAAGATATTTACCAATAAATTTGAATAACTCAAAAATGTTGTTTTGTTATGTAGATGATTTGACTACATTAGCTGCCCTGAGTCAAAGCTGTGTAAACTGTGATGAGACGAAGAAGTTATGGGGCTTGTTTACCTTGACTGCAAAGACAACATGCTATCTATGCACATAGACAAAAATAAGAATTAATTTAGTTAGCCGTAGTTGTATCCTTTCAGAACTGTTCTGCTTGCTGGAAGAGCAGGCTTTTGCCAGTTTTTGGTAATTTTGTCATTGGAATGATGCCACTCGTGGACATGTACACATGTACGATACTGTCGTCATCGTGGGCAATGTACCAGTCGCATTGAATCGCGGGGAGCTGTGTGATTCCCACCCTTACTGTATCCACCGGAGGACTAGACTGAAAAATGACTCTTAACAAGGTATCATCTTTGGTTATGAGGGGTGAAGCCCAGCTGGTGTTGTTGCCAGCCCTGGGCGGAGCTGCGCTGCTGAATCAGATGGGAAGAATTAGTGTGTAAAACTCATTAGGCTCTGCAGCAGACTCCAGTGTGCAGTGGGCAACTCTGCGTGCACCCACGCATGCATGTGTTGACATACACAGTCGCGCACACTCCAAAACATTATGCAGTTGCATGATGAAGCACATGCTCACTCATATGGGCCAGTGTACACACACTCTTGGTGTCCTCATCAGCAGCATGAACACACTTTTACACATTCTGACATGTATTCCTCAGAGTTCGTACCATCTCTCCAGTCTGCATTTGCCCCAGTCTAACTCTCATACTGTATCCCACAATGCAAAGCGGCTGAATGGTCACAACAATCAGTCAGGCCAACAACAGAATTTTTTACATCATTTTTACCGAACTAGAAACCACCACACCGATTCGAGTAGTCCACACCTGGAGCAAGTTGTCATGACTGAGTGGGTTGCATACAAGACTAAGTATATGTGTAAGTTTGCTGGGGTTTACGTCCTGTTTGGAGCATACTTTTTTATGTTGGTGTCAGGCTTTAGGTAACTAAAATACCTGGTTAGCTTTAGGAAAACATGGTTTGGGTGAAAATAGACCCTCAGACAATGTTAAACACGATTGATCAGTGTCGATGGTTTACCAGGATCAACAGAAACATGACGACTTTGGATCACTGGTGACACTCTCCTCTATCCATTCATGCACAAATATTTGTGGGGCGTTAAAGACGTTTTTCGAATTGCTTAAAACCTCCGGAAACAGCCCCCAAAACAGCCTAGAAATTAAGATATATGGCATGCCAAGCTAAGGCATGCAATGCCTAAAACCTTAAAATAAAGGGAGTAAAGATCAGAAAATCACATGACATTGCCCGTGTGTTTATCCCAGCGGAGTGTCCGAACATCTGAAGTGTATGTGTTACAGCGGTCATGAGAACTGAGCAGTGCTGTGGGACCTCTCAGCATCTTACGGGACATTAATCCTGCATCTGAAACCACAGCAGCACCACAACAGCTCTTTAAAAGAAGCTGTAACGCTGCCATAAAAGGTTAAGTGAGTTAGCTGGTGTTTAAATGGACAGAATCATCCTCCATTCATGGTTTTCTATTAGCACTGGAGATCTGACACAAAACATGCCCTCAAGCCTGTTCAGGTTTTGTGGTTTCATGTTTTAAAGCTCTCTCTCTCTCTCTCTCTCTCTCTCTCTCCCTCTCTCTCTCTCTCTCTCTCTCTCTCTCTCTCTCACCCACACACACACACACACACACACACACACACACACACACACACACACACACACACACACACACACACATACACACACAGGGCTTAAGGGCTCCATGTAACAAGCTCCCACTGTTCAGATAAGCCCATTTAGGCAGCGCTGGTCTAATTGAATTTGTCTGCTCCAGACTGAAATGAGCGTGATTTGTGAGGCGTGTGTTTCTGTGTGTGTGTGTCGGTGCCTAACGTGAACCTCAGCTGCTTCGGTGTCAAACTGGAATGTAATTTGTGCTCCCCAGGGACTGTGGGAGGGAGGCATGGAGCTGGCAGTGAGGTGCTGTGTCCGTCCATCTACATGTTGACATTTCCCATCCACCTTGTCCAGCCACCATACACTGAGTCCTCGTCCTCTTGTTATCCTCCTTTTATTAGCAGTAATCCTGATTTATTTTTTATTTTTTCTTTCTTTCTTTCTTTCCTTTAATATAGAGAGTATGTTGTGTTGATAAGTGTACAGAATTTGATGTTTTTAAGTAAATTTGGTTTATCTTTATGGTTTCACATTCAATTGTACACACAAAATGCTAGAGAATGGTCGAGCTGCGCTGGGTTAATGCTAGGGGAACTTGCAATTTTCAGCATGTAGATTGTTAGCTCAGAGGTTATTGTTGTTTCCTATAGCACCACGGATTTTGACAACAGTCACATTGTGATGGGAATTCTGTCGAGCTGGTGGCCTTGTCCGATGTCTTAAGAAGCAGCGTTTATTGACAGGCTTGATCAAGGAGAATAATAGCGAATGGTACAGCGTGCCAACCACTACCATTCGGACGGGCATCCCCCTCAGTAGTCTGTTTAAACTATCGCTGGATGTGCATGTTTTCTTAAGAGTGACCTGGGTCAAACCGTATCTCATACGCTACCTTTGGGTTGACGCACATGAATTCTGTTCACAGACAGAATAATCCGTTTAGTCTGAGATGTGCTGCTTAGTGAGAGACAAATGTATTCAAGGAATGATAGAGGGGTTTATTTACCTCAGTCTTATCAAAGGCAGCTGCACTCAGCTGACGGACACAGCATAGAAGAAGGTGGTCTCGCATGGTCGCTCAGTTTGTGAGGACAGCCTGCTCTAAGCAGTTTTACACACGGGCCATATTCCTCCCATTTCTTAATAATGGAGTTAACTGAACCCTGGGGGATGTTCAGTGACTTGGAACTGTTTTTGTATCCATCCCCTGAATTATACTTTTCAACAACTTTTTCACAGAGTTGCTTGGGACTTTCTGTTGTCTTCATGGTGTAATTGTATCCAGGAATACTGATTATCAGTGACTGGACGTTCAGAGACAGGTGTCTTTATGCTACAATCACCTGAGACACATTCACTGCACTCTGGTGATCTCCATTTCACTTAGAAAAAGACTACTGACAACTCTACTCTTTACTCTTGTTATTTCTGTCCTGAGTTCACAGACCTCCCTCAGATCTTGCCCTTTTTTTTCCATTGTTACAGCCTCTTAGAGACTGTAATAAGTAAATCCCAATTTCTGTGGACTTTCGTACAAAAGGTTGCATCTTATATACCAGTAATCAATTTCTTACCCTTTCTTGCTCTCCCTGCCACTGTCGCCGGTTTGACTCCTAACTGTTGCCCACAAAAGCTTCAAGGCGCCATAGCTTTTATCCTGAGTCAGTAGATAATGTAAGGTCACCAAAAGGTACAGATTTATGAAGAAAAGCTGGTCGTCACATTACATCATCTAAAACTGTAGCAAATTGCTCGGAGGATTTGTGGCTCTTACATCACAGTCGGTCAGTATCAGTTTGACAGCCAATTTAGGAAATGAGAAAGGCCTCTTTTGTCATCATTCATCTGCTGATGGACTCAGAGTTAAACAGTTCTTTCAAATGGCCTGTCTGGATCAGTATCTGGTGTGTGTGTGTGTGTGTGTGTGTTTGTGTGTGTGGAGTGGTGCTTTTGTTTGCTTTAAAAGGGTCAGGTATGGTGGTGTTGACTGCAACAGATGGCCAACATGCATGTTTGTAGGAACGCTGTAGTGTTTGTTGGGCTCAGCTGGTCTGGGCACACACTACTGTGCATGGGCAGAAAGTATCTCCGTGGCGAGCTGAACATGCACATGGTCACTCATCTAGCTGCTGTCAAGGGAGTACATAATGTATTATGCTTCGGCTGCTATTAATAAACACAAGCCACATACCTCTGGATACCTGCAGCTTTCGGGCTGTCACTAAAATAAAACCCCCGAGTACAAACATTTGAAGATGCTCTTCGAACTGCTTATACAGATATAGCCCCGGTATTTAAAACGTCACATGCAGCATTTTAAAATTACTGAGTCATTTCTATATTCAGATGAAGACATTAGTGGTACACCACAGACAGTTGGACTGCCTTCACTGACAGGTAGGTTGTGTAGGATGTTTGTTTCTCTGCAACTCGCAAAGAGGTCACCTATTCTCCTGATGCAAACACATTATTTACGCTTTAAAGGGTCAGTTTACCCACATTAAGAAAAAAAAAAAACATATTCCCACTGTTTTTATCTGCAGTTTAGAGTGACGGTGTCATTGTCAAGCCACAATTGGGTAGAGCAAATGTGCCAGTACAAATGTATGCAAACACCATCGGACTATTACAAAAATACACCGAAAAATGCCCACTGAAATCTGCTCTCTGCAGCTTATCTTAGCTGCTGTATTACTGTCTGACAGTGGAACAGTTTGCGCCACGTAGGAGGTCTCCTTGTGTGAAGATAAGATAAGATAATCTTTTATTGATCCACAGAGGGGAAATTCAAGTTTGGCAGCAACACAAAGACTAAGTAGCAAGTAGATAGGATAGTAAAGATAAGATAAATATACCTAAAATACAGTGAAATAAAATGGGAGGTTACTAAAATTGTGCTTTGAACTTGTGCTTTGTTATCATAGAGATATATAGTTTGTGTATTGTGTTCTGTCGAGATGCTACTGCGTCACCCAGTTTAAGAAAAATACCAAGCGACATATTTGAACGAGCCTCTCAAACAGGCAATTTGCGCAGGTTTTATTTCTTTTCACCTTTACCTCGAAGCATAGTGTTGCAAATAATAATAACTCATGTTGTAAAAACAGCTACTCTGTATGATTTATTTTGATCCCCTAAAAAAGATCAAAATAATTCACAATATAAAGATTCTGATGCTGGTCTCCCTCCCATAATGCATTCCTGGCTCAATGGGTGGGGTCATATCTGTACGATGAGCCCCCGTCAAAAAGGCTTCAGTGGGTTGACGAGGATGATCACCATGAGCCACAAGCTGAATCCCTTCATAATCAAATGATCCTAATTCGCCAACAATGGGAGATCTATTTAAGTGCCTCTGAGACAACATGTCCCCCTGCCCTCATAAAAATGTCTCTGAATCATGTTGTAATGAGGATGTAGGATGCTCAGCCTGACCTTTACGTCCTCCAATATCCGCACCTCTGCGATCGCTGACTGAAAAATGTAGCAACGCTCTAGAAATCCAGTTTTGTGATAGACTGAGGATCAGATGGTGAACTGCCTCTCAGCCTCTCTGTCCTCCATTACCTCACACAATAGGAAGTATACCTGTCATGACCCCCATTCTCTGGTCTCTTGCTACAACTTTTCTCTGACAAGTCATTTTGGTGAGCGGTCAACTTTGTTGCCAAACTGTGTCTAGTATCCCACGCTGACTTTGGCCTCGTCTACCCATGAAAGAACATTCAATGTCTGCTTACACTTTCAAAATAAAGGCACATAAACTATTTAGTTAAGGAAAGGATTATAGTTTGTCTTAAAATAACTGTTTTTTTAGAACAGTAACTAAACCCTGGTCACCTTGGCGAAAGTCCTATGACTTAAAGTCCTGACCTACCCCACCCTCCTACCGCCGCAACTCCCTGCCTCTTTACATGTACCTGTTGTGCCGAGGCTCGGCATGCTGTCGCAGTCACACGCCGTTTGTTTGTTGGCAGGTCTATTACGTGCTTCGGTGTGAGACTGAGCTGGAGTTTGTTAGCTACATGGCTCCTGCTGTGGACATTATACTGAGTTTAGAAGGCAACGGGAAACCCTGAAGAAAGTGATGAGTCTGCATTAACAGAATATGAAAACAGTGATAGATCAGAAAACAGGAAGCTAAAAGAATGTGATGAAACACACTTATAAAGGGTGGAAAATAGAAATAAGGCCTTCAAACAAAAACCTTCTTCTGTCTGCAGTTGAGGAAATTGCAGTCTCCAGCCAATATTTGAAAAGTTATGCTTCTTATGAATATTTTTAGCTGCGCCCTGAAGTGTAACCAAACGGGGGATGATTTGAAGTTCCAAGACGCCATCTATCCTCCAAAATTACTTTAGAGGAACTTTGGAAAATGAATGAAGCAATAAGGCTCAGCTCGCTTCGGGAGCTTCGGTTTTGTCATTATAGCGTGTGAAGAAAAGCATTTGAATCACACCAATTAAATAACAAGTGACTGTAAAGGAATGCTTGAACTGGACACGCTGGCAGGAAAAATTGCTTGTGTGAATCGTCATATCAAATTCTCCTCATTCCTATCTCGTTGATTCCATAATTTGACTTCAAGCTGCTGCTGCAATGATGAAATTTCCCTGGGGGGGGCATTTTTAAACTTACATCCGATCTCATCTCCACCACGTGGGTGGGTTTGTGTTCCCTCGTCCAGCAGCGGTTTGCTAGGATAAAGTTCTCGTATGGCAGAACAAAGGGAGAGTTCACTGGCTCTTATCTCAGTGTGAATTCCCCGCGGGGACGTTGGAACAGGCGTCCGTGACCCTCAGTGCCAGCTTAGTCCCCGCAATCTGTTCCCCCAGCAAGAGACAACTGGTATGTCTGCATGTGTGTTTGATAGAAAAACCGGAAATCAGATTTGGTGTGTGCGCGTGTCAATATGTTAGCGCTTGTGTGTGGCAGAGGTCTGAGCTCCCATTTTCTCCACTGCCACTGAGACTTTTGAGCTGTATAGGGGGACTGTGGGACGCCCAACAATGTGTGTGACGCATGTTGACAGGCTGACGCAGGCTGTGTGTGTGTGTCTGTGTGTCTGTGTGTTTGAAGAACAGGGAGTATTTACCTTGGTGATGTGTCATAACAGCAATGTGCCAAGCTGAAGGTCACTGCGTCTTTCAGGATCACTGTGACTAACGAAAGAAGAAAGAAGCATGCACATCCCTCGCTCCCTCCTTCCTCCTCCTGTAATTCTTCTGCATCTCTCTTCTTAACCCTTTTTTGCCCCATCCCATAAGCACTCCCTTTGTCCTTATTCCAGTACTTTTCTTTTTTTTAAGCATTCACAAAGTACATTTATTGTCATTTAAAAAAAAGAACAAAACTTTCAGTCCTTTGTGCTACATCTGTTTTATAAAATGGAGTGTCGACGATGAATTGGGGAGTCTCACAACCTGAGGAGAGAAGGGGGTCAAGGGTTAGGGTGTCTTTACCTCCCCCTTTCTAAAATCGGCTCCTTGGTTTTTGCCAGTGCTCAGTAGTAAACTGTTCTCTGTGCACGACTTTGTAAGATTGTTGATTTCCTTCCAATATATGAACTCCCGTCGTTGTTTTATAATGCAGCCGAAGTTGAAGGTGTCGTCCGCTTACTTCACTGTCGAGTTCTCTAGATGTGTGGGAGTGCAGTCATTAAAGAAGTGTTTTTTTTTTTTTTTTTTTTTTTTTACATTTTCTTTGCCATTCCAATATCATCTCCACCATTAAAATTGGCTGATAATAGAAAAAATATAGTGGATTGTGTTAATATTTTTAGCCTGTCCTTTGGGTACTTGAACGTAATGCACTGTCCTTCCTTTGACATCGGTGGGTTAAAAACACCTGCATCTGCACCCTGTGTCGCACAGACAGGCAGAGACTGGGTAAATGCATCTGTGTATGATCGTGTGTGTGTGTGTGTGTGTGTGTGCAGTATCTGTGAGTGTGTGTGAGTGCAGTTTATTCTCCAGGCTTTTAACACTGCGTCGTGTCAGGATATTCTGGAGTTGCGATTGGATCCCGGCCGAAGTGGCAAAGCTGTGAGACGGGGATGTATCGCGGAGAAAATCCACACGCCTTTCATTTCCTGTTCTCGCTGTCAGTCAGCTCTCTTGTTTTAAGGCATGTCAGTGCAGCAGTGTTGAGCACAGATGGTGGAGCTGCATTCAAATGGGGCCTGTTTAACACGTGTACCTAATTATGGCTTTTCTGTAATGAAGGGCAGATACAACCACTGGAATACACACTAAGTCGTTCTTTTCTAAATTGAGCTTACAAAGTCAGTAGGCAAAATGAACACACAAAGGTCCCGGCAAACAAAGTGCAGCAAGTAAGCTTGAAAACGAGAGCCCAAGCCTGGAGGTGTCTTTTTCTTGTTGCTAGGTAACTGCAAAATCAGCTGTCAAACATGTTTTTTTTTTTTTTTTTTTTTTCACGGGTCTCCGTTTAGCTACAGGCTAAGATGTTAACACCTTGCTGGTGTCATAGCCGATTGTTAACCTCACTGAGGAATTACCGAACGTCAACGACTCCAACCTGAATCTAAATACAACTCATACAAAGCTCGGCTAGGCTAAATGAGTCCAGGTCCATGTCTGAGATGAGAGTGTAATCAGGCCCGTCTCACTCTCAGAAAAGACAATGAATAGGCATTTTCCCCAAAAATATTTTATTATATTCACCTTTATTTGATATTTGATAGGGAATAATTGCTAGGCTACTGTGACAAAAATGACTATCCAAGTACTTCATTACCCAGAAATCCCATCAGTTGGTGGAACATGTAGATAGTTTTGTACACTGGTGGTTCTCGACTCATATTTTGCATGTGGATTTGATTCGTCAGGTCCTGTGGGTGGAGTCGCTCCGCCAGCAGCAGCCAAGCTTGACAACAGAATGAATCTACGTCATCGTGGCGGGAGATCAGCTGCACAGAACGCGAGGAGACCTGGCAGGTGGCGAGTCTATCATCACATACGATGGATGGACGGGCTGGAGTTAAACCGCAGTGATTTTAGGAATACATAAAAAACGGGTTCCCTGGCTGGCAGATGTTAATGTATGGCCGTGTGGTCATGATGGGTGTGCCGGACGCTTGAATTTTAAGGTGAGTTAATGGGTGTGTACAGAGGTGGTAGGGAGCATCTTGGAAGAGGAGGGTTTGGCAATGGGAGAAGGGATCATTAAGGTTGACCTGATGGGCGCGGGGCTGCTGGATTAGGGGTGTAGTAGCGGCACAATTACAGGCAGAGTATTCGAGTGTGGAACGGGTGAATGTGCCCGCAGCACGGGCAGCAGCGACGGACCGGGAACGAGGCGGAGGCGGGAGCGCGGGAGACAGGCGAGGCGTGGAGAGCAGGCGAGGGGCGAGGCAGGCACAGCGCGGATGAGTGTGAGAGCAAGAGCTGTGCGAGATCACCGACAAGGGTTGCAGTGTACAACACACACACACACGCTGGGGTAGGGATGGGGGGTAGGGGGGGGATGTCTATGGCGGAAGTGGGGGGCATATGTGGCGAGATGTGTGCGTAGGCGGTAGGCTGCAGGGGCTAGTGCTGATTGCCTTATGAGGTTGGGCTGGTGGCGTGCAGGGGATGCTTGAGAGGTATTGTGATTAGATGATCTATGTGAATGCTGAGGGGGGCATAGAGGTAAGGTGTAAAGGCTGGGGTGAGGTAGATGGTATTGTGATGTGAGGTGGGGTTTAGTCAGTTGGGGTGAATGGTAGGTGTGATAGGTGACTGTGGTAAGATATAATAGGACCAGAAATGGATGGACAGGTACAGGATGTGGATGTTTTCAATCACATTTGGTATGTAAAGCTTTGTGTGTGCAAAAGATCGAGTAGGTTAGATTCAGAAGAGTTGCAGTAAGTTGTATGGGACTTTGGGTTGTGTTATGTGATATGAGATAGGAGAGTAGCAGTCTATGTTAGTCGGTGTGGGGGGAGGGGTGGGATAAGCATGGATTGAGAAAGGGCGGATATGAGGAGAGGGGAGGGATAAAGTGTGGGGATTTTATTGCGCTGTGTAGAGGGTGTGTTGATACAGAAGGTGGTATAGTAAATGGTGCTATTGTTGTGTATGTAGTTTAGTCAGGTGCAGCATAGGAGAGGTGACGTGTGCAGGCAAGTGGTATCATTGAAGGTTTGGGAGGTAGGTGTGGGTTGGATGGTCTGGGGGGAGGGGGACAGGGAAGGGATGGACAGGTAGGGGGGAGTATGGGGTGGGTGGTGGGGTGTAGTTGGGGGGGGTGAGGGGGGTGGGGGGTGGTGGGGGGGGGGGACACTAGGAGAAGGGTAGGTGGGGTGGTGGTGTGGCAGAGTGTATTGGAGGGGGGGTGATCACAGTGAGAGGGTATATCTATATATATATCTATAGGTGCTAGGCTGAGGTCTCGCGCGAACAAAGGGGGGGGGGGGGGGGGTATACTCTATCTTAGGATGATGTGTGGTTATTTGGAAGTGAGGAGGATGACGGTGATGGAATTGAGGTGTGACGGTGTGTGACACAGAAGTGGGAAGAGGGGAGGTGGTTTATGTTTTGGTATTTTTTTTGGGTTGGGATGTTTATTTAGTAGGGTTTTAGGTATATATAGATAGAGAAAAGGAGAAGAAAGATATAGAGAGAAAAGAAGGAATAATTAATAGGATTAATAAGGAATGATGAGAGAGGTAATATATATGGGTGGTGATGTGTGAGATGATGTGATAAATGAGGTTTAAAGACCCAGAGGCCTGTCCTTCTGTGTGTGTATGCATGTGTGTGTGTGTGCATGTGTGTGTGTGTGTACATCTGACAGCTTGGACCGCTGAGACCCGACTGCAGGAGTAAGCAGGTCAACATGAGAACGAGGGCAGCGTGAGTGTTCGAGACGGATAAGTGGAGTAACGCAGGTTGATCCAGAGAACTGTCAGTGTTCGATCTTTAATTAGAATGTTCATCATCTTCACGCGCTCGCACAACACACACACACACACACACACACACACACACACACACACACACACACACACACACATACACACACGCACACACAGACTGGATAAGCTGCAGTTTGAGGGTTGATAAATGACCACAGTCAGTGGTCAGCCTCTCTTCCTCTCCACAGCTGCTCTGCCACATGCTCACTTGGAGTCGTACAACATGTACAGCACGCCTCTGGCTTTCGTCGTGCTAAACTGGCGGAAACGGCTGGTTCTGCAGCAGCGTGTGTCCGCCGCAGTCCAAACACAATCTCCCCCCGGTAATCGCTGACACGCCGTGTTCGGTCATTCTCACGTGGGTGTGATGAATATGAATATTCCACATAAACTGTTTAGCTTTGACTAATGCTAGAACACCTGTGATATACAAATGGCAGACATGTTTTCTGGTCAATAGATCGATGATATATAGCCATCGTGATAAGAGCTTGAGTTTATTTAGAGTGAATCATCAGTTTAGCTCATCATCAATCTTGTTCTTCTATAATGTAAAAAATAGAAGAAGTAGAATCACAATTATTCAGGACGATCTCTTCATTTCTTACTGTGCAGCAGCATTTCTCTCTTCGCTGTTCTCTCTGTTTTTTTAAGAGCCGACTGCCAACATCCTGTAAGTTGAAACCACCAGCAATCTAATACTGTAACCAAGGTGAATCCTTTTTCAGATTCAGGTGTATTTATATACAGGCCCGAGCATATCACTGAAGAAAAGATAGGGACCCCTGCTGAGAAACAAGCGCAAACACCACCATTTGTCCAATCTGCATAATTCATATCAACATTCAACCCTATTACATGGCCAGCGAGAGGCATGTTTGGCTGATGGGTAAAACACCAACAGTCTGTTTGACAGATAATAAGAAATCATTTCGTCCCGTCAAACCGAGCTGGAATCCTCGTTTCAAAAAACGGCCTCCATTGCTACAACAAAAAGAGCTGCTGGCACCGAAACAGCAGAATTTGCGAGCAAAATAGATTACAGCTTCTTTTTTTTCTCTAATCGGTGTAATTATGTGTGTGTTAGACAGTTACAATATTTGCTGTGTCTGGCTCTGTTCCTGCCGAACCGCCACATCGTTCAGCTGCGACCGTGCTGCTGAGATACAGATGGGATCACAACTGGAGGAAGGAGGGAAAACAAGCATCTGCTTCACCTCGTCAGAATAGTAGATAAACATGTTCATCTTTGATAATTCATTTTTACACTCTTACTGCGTACAGGAAGCTGGTCTGCGACTGACAGTGATATTCCTCTCTTACCTGAATGAATGCACGCATGAGAATTTTAAGACTCTTTCGCAGCAGAAACGGATTCAGACGCTCTGACACATCTGTGGTAACTGTCACATAAAAGAAAAGACAAGAGAGGATGATGGGTAACAGGAAGTGCTGGCAGTGGCTGCCCATCCGTGACGGGAATCAAAAGTGGATTGACAGAAAGAGACGAGCGACTGTGTCAGCGAAGCAGCAGTTCAGAGTGAGCGGAGAGGAGCGTGCGTGTTCGTGTCTGCCGCTGGTTGAAAGTCACACTCAAAACACTCAATCACAAGTGACAGCGACCACCGCCATTGATTTGATTATTCATTCTGTCTTCTGATTTCTTTTTTTTGCAGCTCTGATCTCTGCTGGTTGCTGCACCAACTCCTGTCGGACTGTAAACCTTTGGGAAAGGTGAGTCGACGTGCACGCGCTTACACTCATGCAGACGAACACTTGTGTCACCACTGAGCTGCTGACATGATTTGTTTTATCCTCCGCTGTTACAAGCGTAGGCCTCCTGTCCACGAGTAGACCAACACTTTGTACGTGTGCACGGCAGTATGTTCTTTGTATGAATATGTCGGGATGACAACCTCACAGTTTGTTTTGGAGGTGGATAGTAGATAGTTTTTGAGGTCATAATAACTTCTATGTTGTACAAAATAGTTGAAAAGATACAAAGGCCTGATATGTCTGTAAATGAAGTATTAACCCCCACATTCACTGCTCGACTCGACGCCTTGCACAAAAGCCTGGCACCGACCACTTTCTATGTAGGCGGTAACAGACAGCATGACTGCAGCAGTGCCGTGAATATTTATTTCATTGAAGGTATCAGAGCAGGAACTCCTAACAGGCTGTCCTCGGTCACACTCCCTCTGTGCGCACACATCACGCTTTAGATCCATATAGATTCATAAATTGTGCCACAGAACTCGAACGCAAATTAGCTCCTCCTGCTGTGGTTCCTGCGGTGTACGTGTGCGACTCGTTTCGTATAGAGTATGTTGCGTAACGAGTCGCATGTTTAGCGCTGTTGAGCTTTGTTGGCGAGATGATGATGTCAACCTTGATAGAAAATAGGCAATACTGCAAAGTAGTTCTGGCAAGTCGCTACCTAAATTCTACATTTTTGGAAATTGATATATTAAAAAGGTGCAATATCATACAATTTTAGTGAAAACACTCAAGAATCAACTACAATGATCAAAAATGAGCTCTGACGTTATTTCAGAGACATTGATGTGTTGTGTTACGTATACATCGACTGAAGTTAGCCTGCTAACCACATAGCCCCAGTGCACCCTTTTTCATACAGCCACGTCTGGGTCCCAGTCCGAACCACTACCTGCACGGCTAACTGGGCTAACGAGCTAACATCAGCTACAGTTAGCAGCAGGCAGCGATCACTCTAGTGATACAGTGCCCATGTATTCCATTATTACCCAAGCCTGCACACATGATGTCACCTGTTCCCAGCTGAGCAACACTCTCCTCAAATCAAAAAGAGCGCAAACATAACAGACAGACAAAGAAATCTCTAATGTAATATAACTAAATCTGTTAGTTAGCTAGTCAGAAACTTTTTGAGGAAAAGTATTTTTAAGGGACATGAAAACTCACCAGAATATATGTTCAACTGTACAATGTGAACTTAGGTCTTTAGGTTGTTAACCCAAAATTCAGATAAAACACTGTGGACATGACCTCAGTGTCCTCTGTAGTAGCTACGGTTCTGACACAGTGAAGGTAGCTTGCTGTATCGGGAAAAAAAGGGCAAATTGTGTGTGTGGTGTGTGCAAATGGGAGGTCACCCCCGTTGTGACCCTTTGCTTTAATGGACTGGCCGCAGGGTGAGTGATGGCGCTGGGTTAATATTTAATGATGAAGCAGGTCTTGATGGTGGAATAAATCAGCCCTCCATCTTTTCCTGGAGATGGAGGATCCTTACATTATGCTGAGCACGGGCTCCGAACACACACGTTTTAAATCACACGCAGAACATACATACATACATACATGCACCCATATACGGTAACCGTTTCCCTTTCTTGTCTTTCAGCTTTGATTCCTCCTGACCACGACATGCCTCTTGATCAGATGCTGCTGTGACAACACACACCCTAGAGAGAGAGAGAGAGAGAGAGAGAGAGAGAGAGAGAGAGAGAGAGAGAGAGAGAGAGAGAGAGAGAGAGAAAAGGAGGCTCATTAGCGGGATGAACGGATGGGGAAGGAGAAAACGAGCAGATCAATGCATTTATGTACGGATATATTATCATGAAATTCAAAATGAAGCAGTGAAGGGGCAAAGGAGCAGAAACATGGCGTCACAGAGAAGAAACACTGGGAAACACTTGAACACTCTCTCTGCCCTGTCTGCTGCTGCTGCTGCTGCTGCTGCTGCTCCTGCTGCTGCTATGCATTTCCCGTGGACCACCAGAAAAAAGACCTGACTGTCATTGTTCGGATGGGCAGAGGCTCATCCCCGCATTGCCAAAATAAAGAGAGGAGAGAAAAAGAAAAAGACAGCTGAAAATCTTTGTGTTGCCAACAAAATAGTCCTACCTCTTTGGAAAGACAGAGACCTTGTGGATGACAGAAGCTGTACATGGAGGGAGTAACTTCTCAAGCTAACACTGGAGGTTACAGGACGTTTCAAAGTCACAATGCCAGTGATCGTTTTAAAAACTTACTACCAACGTGTGATGATGGTAACTACTTTTACAAATTCATCGTGGACTCGGAATTAAAGCACAAAAGGAGCTACTAACTGACCAAGAGAGCAAAAGGGGAGTTATTTAAAACATAGTTCTGTTTTATTACAAATTGGGTCTGTGTAGCTTTAGTTGTTTTTTTCTATCATTTGTGGTAACGTACTCACCAAAGTAACTGCTGAGATCTGGGAATATGACAACATTTACAGAACAAAGTCCAAGGGGGCAAAAAACACAAGAGGTCAGTCAGACAGACAAGGCTTAAACTTGTCAGATTAACTAGATTACCTAAACTACTTTGAGTGCTCCCCATATGTTGATAGTAATCCCTCACTGCCCATGAAACTATGTTTACACACAAAAAGGGATAAAGTGCATCGACCCACAATTGGTATCAAGGTTGACCAGAGCTAACCCATGATGCTCTCCAGCTGTTCAGCGTGTGGTTGTGCCAGCAACTGAACTAAAGTCAAGGCTTTTAAAGTCTTGCTGTTTTCAGCTCTCAGTTAATTTACTTGTATTTTTTATTTTTTTTTTTACATCCACCCAGTGCTGCAACAATTTGTCGATCAGTTGAATGACAGAAACTTAGTTGGTTAAATATGTTCTGATTTTGACTGTTGGTTGGTCAAACCTAGACTTTGGGGTCCTTGGGCTTTGCGAAATTGGGATGGGTAGATTTTTCACTGTTCATGATCATGAAAATGATCAATTGTTGCTGCCCTACTTTCAATTAACAAATATCCGTCTCGCTACAGTTTGCTGATTGCTGTCAGTCAGTAAAGTGTAATGAGAGAGCTGCCTGAAATCACAGATTCTTATATCACCTTGAAAGTTGCCCACAGGCAAGCAACTGGCTTTTATTGTGAAAACTGGCCTAAATAACAAAGGAGCCCAGTCTTGCGCCAAAGCGTGTAATAGACTTGCTAAACTACTAGAGGTCAGCATGTGAGGTCTGATTGTTTGCAAAAAGTACGGTCATCCACTGAGGTGCAGCACCAGCATCTGTTCACAGATGCTCCCGACGAGTGACACCACCTAACCTTCAAAACCTCTGTGACCACTTGTGTTTTTTATCGGACTTTTTCGGAGCAATCTACTTCACCAGAGCTACAAGAATCAGGCAATGAATTACCCCCAGCCCTAAATTTGTTATACAAGTCACATAATACATGTTACTATGACTGATAGTCATTACACTCAAAGCTACAACACTCAAAGTCAGGTTGTGATAAAGATAAATCACATTTTGAAGACCTCTGTCAAACACAGTTGTTTTGTTTTTTTAAATTGAGCATACAAGCATACAACACGGTTAATTCAATTCAATGGAAGTTTGACACAGCAGTTACCAGTGCCGCATGCAAACGAGTTCCAGTTGCCATATTTGGAAAGTATGCACAGCTTTTGTGTGAAATGTTGCCCCCTGTGTAGTGACGAGGCGATTACCCAGGGTGCTGTAACGGAACAGTTACACGGAGAACATATGGGGATGTATGGGGGGGTGGGGGGGTCTGAATGCTCTAGTTTAGCGGGGTAAGCTAACTCTCTGCTCCTGTTTAGCTTTGTGTCAGGGTCCATTCCTATACCGACAGTGTTATAGCATTCTAAACCTTGTTTCAGCGTTCGGTCATATGTATGGTGCTGTGTGTGTGTGTGCGCTCGTCTTAATCCGCACTCCTGGGTGTCTGGACGTGGACAACATGCCTTGAGCGACATTTTATCACTGTAAAACTCAAAATAATGTTGATATGAAAAGTCATTCAGACCTACCTCCATTTGAGCCATTGGACGCATAGGTGTGCTCATAGTTAGAAGTAGAATCATCGTTTGAGTTTACAACATATCTAAAGTTATTTATGATGGATTAGGTAAAGACATCTTGGATTTGATCAGTGCGTGCTTTCAAAACACACAGAGGTTTTTGCTGTGCTTAGCTTCAGCAGGATTAACATTAGAGGATGTCCCTCTGAACCAAAGTACGCTGGGTAATTTATGCCAGAACGTTCACTTTCTCTTTTAGAGCTGAGAGCCGTTGCAGGATTGTACTCATCAAGATGTGTTGTCTCTAATAAACCAGGATGCTCAGGTGTGCAGGAAACATGACATTTTACTCTGTGCACACACACAGTGGGTCACAATAATATACACACACATACACACACACACATTTATCCTTAATCCATAGTCTATAACCTCTTCACCCTGTGAGTTTTTTTTTTTTTTCAAATTAGATTTGGTGACAGATGAACAAGATCAGTACAATAATATATTATCAAAGACATTTATGTTTTTAAAGGTCAAGAGTAGTTTATCTGCGTAGTTTTATAAATATATACCTACAGTTATTATTTTTGACTTCTTGGTATTATATAACTAATTATAACCAGAGATGTATGTATAAGCTAATAAAAGTGTCTTTATGTAAAAACGACTCCTTTGCAGTGAGTATTCATTATATCTATGTGGACACCTACACAGAAATACAGTATACACTGCTGTAGACTGCATAGTAGTCTGATGTAGCCAGGCCTGTGTCAGCACTTGAGAAAGGTCTGGCTGCACCAGTGCTCATGCTTGTATTTCTTTTCACCGATAACAACAGTCTAAACCCAGGACGCGGCCATGACGCCCTCACAAATAGTGTCAATGGCTAAATCCCTGCAAAAGAAAAGGGACAAGCTGCTAGCTTGTTTGTATTCCTACCGCTATCCACTAGATTAGGACTCAAGTGCACAACTTGAGACAGCTCAGTTTTAAAAGGCAAACAGTCTTCACTGACGACAGGTTAAGTACACAGGAGATTAGTCAGCGAAGCAAACCAAACAGAGGGACAAGGCAGAGGCAAAAGTCAGGGGCAAAAAACAGTCTAAAAACAGGAAAACTAGGAAGACTATCACTAGGAGACATGCTGGAACGCTTGCTATGGTACACAAAGATGAACTGGCAGTGAAGACAGGGACTATATACACGAGGGAGGTGGAGCTAATGAGACACAGGTGTAACGCATCAGGGACAATCACAAACGGCGGGAAAACACACAGGAACAGGAAGGTCTCTGAAACGAGAGGAGAGTTAGTTACCAAAATAAAACAGGACACAGAACTAAAAAGACGAGAGAAAAGACCCAGTGGCAGGGTTACAACCACAGTCTTCATCCAGTGAGTCAGACCAACGTTACAGTGTATATGTGTACTTACTGTATATGAGAAGGTTAATGTTGCTAAAGACTAAAAACAGTGTGCTGCTGATGATCATCAATAAATAGCTCTAGCAGACAACTGCAGACAGATTAAAGCTGCTAAGCTAGGCTAACCACATCTTCTCTTCTGACTCTCAGATAAAAAGTTGAACTATTCCTTACTTATGTGAGCATATATTATGTCAAGTTTTTGTGTCTTGTTCCACTGACAATGTGGGAAATACAGATTCACACTTTCTGCCATGATATCAGCAGTTTCTTTTCAATGTGCATTCAACACTTTCGCTTAAAAAAAAAGTTCTACAGGCCTCTAATGTGCAGAAGTCATGGGGAAGGGGTTGGGCTGGATGTACAAATCCCAGTATACCAGGGTTCCAGGTGCTGTTAGGTTTAGGATATAAACACACCTGGTGAAGGCTTGGAAAATACTGTGGTTTTCTTCATATGTTGCCAGACACTTAACTAACCACGTTGCAGCCATTGCAGCTGTGTCGTGGCTGCCAGCTGAGGTGAACTGCTGCACTGATTACAGATGTTTTGGTAAGGATTCCATTTACACACCAAAATATGTAAAAATATGGCCCAGGGTTGAAAAATACCAGGATTCCCCTTGGAATGGGTCAGGTGATAAGATTTTGTTGTAACAAAATTGCCAAGTAAAGGCCAGGAGTAGATGTATGAACGCACATGGATGTTATATAAGGGGAGCATGGTTGGTGTATGGTTGTATTTTTTGCCGGTATACATTCTCTCTCTCTGACAAACACTATGAATGATTCTAACAAAATATCTGCCAGTTGTACACCCAGTCCTATGCGGCAGAGAACTCACCTCTGGAGATGAATCCAGGGCACGGCAGTTCTTTATCAACAGTCTAAAATACGTGATCAATCCAAGACCCGACTGCTCCGATCTACCATACGCTAGTTTATGATGGGTGCTGCTCCGGGGCAGTCGGCAGACTTTGCTTATAGTGTACACGCTGCTGCCCCATCAATAACGTTACTTGCTGTGTGTGAATAGTGAGCCGATCAGGCATTATTTATTTATTTTATTCAATTACAGCAGTAGTAAATGTGTATTTACCTGTATATATATATGTGTGTGTGTGTGTGTGTGTGTGTGTGTGTGTGTGTGTGTGTGTGTGTGTGTGTGTGTGTGTGTGTGTGTGTGTGTGTGTGTGTGTACAGTGAACAGATGGCTGGCTGCCTGCCAAAGGAAATGGTCCCCTATTATTTATTAGGTGGGATGGCAAAGGATCAAACAAATTTGAATATGAGCCACCCACACAGCTTTCTCTCTCTTTCTCTCTCTCTCTCTCTCACACACACACACACACACACACACACAAACACACACACACACCATAATATACCAACCCTGCTCTCCAATATACCCATCACTCTCTGCCTCTCTCTCTCAGCAGAGGGGGGTGGCTTGCTTATTAAGGGCTGCCACTGTAAGCACCACAGACTCAACAAATTCTCATTTTCTCCCTCTCACGTACACACACAGTACTTCAGTCTGCAATGCAGCAGCATCGGGTTTCTTTGTCGGTTTGTCACTGTACTATATTCCAGTCGTGTTAAAAAGGCCTCCCAGAGTTATTCTTAGTAACTGAGAAGGTTTAGATAAAAACTGCAGGACTACTTTATAGTCAGAATAGGAAGGGAGTAGTGGCCTTCGAAAGTTTAAGCCTTTAGAAATCCCTAAAAAGTTGGAAGGCCTGATAGCCTGATGGACTAATCACCCTGAACATTTTGATTAACTTGACAAAAGGCAAAAAAAAAAAAAACAGCAAGAGGAAGAATCTCCCATAACCCCACAGAAAAGACTCAATTCCTTTCAGCCTCCCTCCTTCAAAATGCCCAGTGTGCTCTGATTGGTCAACTTATACAGGCATGAGCCTGCATCGCTACCCGTGTTAGCTCTGCTGGTCCTGTTTTAGCTTTGAGTCAGCAGCATTTCTAATAGCCATTCTAACCGCTTCTAAATCAAAACTCACTGCGCACGTTTGAGAAGGAACATGATCCGTAATA
Organism: Diplodus puntazzo; assembly: GCA_963678695.2. Lineage (NCBI taxonomy): Eukaryota > Metazoa > Chordata > Actinopteri > Spariformes > Sparidae > Diplodus > Diplodus puntazzo. The sequence goes on along the minus strand of OZ023168.1, from coordinate 18,860,382 downwards.
GTGGGGCTTATCAAAAATCGACAGTGACTGGAGCACATTGGGCTAGGTGCTAACTGTTAATACAAAAAAAACTAAAACGATCATCACAAATAAATCATTATTCATTGACATTAATTAGTCAGAGCTTTTATAATAACTCAAAGGCGCATAGCAACAGCTGATGAAGGTTTGCAGCTTTCTCGCGCTGTCTCTCGTTGACTGTCCCTTTACTTCCCTGTAGTTCCCCTTCTGTCTGTGGATTGCTACAATGGTGGAGAGAAATGGAATTAGGGCCAAACCTTCTATTAATAACCACATAAAGCAGCAGGCTAAGAAAACCAAACCAAGTGACATGTTCTGTCTCTCTGTATGTCTATTGATCGAGGTCCTCTGCTCCGTTTCAGTAGATTACATTAACTAATAAACAAAATCTATTTACAGATTTCAATAGTGACAAAAGTGACGGCCAAATCAAATCAAATAAGTGCTGATCCCAATCTGGTAGGTCCCAGATTCTGTTCTGGCGGGACCCGGCACAAATTAATCCCTGATTTTCTCTATCATTGGAGTAGTGAAAAGGAGTGCCCTCTGAAATAATCCTGCTACAGAATACAACACTATGCCATACAATCTGATACCATAGAATACAGCAGTGGTCTCCAAACTTTATTCTGCCATGGCTGCCTATGTGTGTTTGTTACCATGGCAACACTGGGGCATGCAGGTCCAGTATCCAGTAGCTCCTTCAAACTTGACTAGATTTTTTTATGTTTTTAATCTGTTTTTTTTTTCAGCTTTATCGCTGAAACACATACATCAGAAAAAAACAGATTCATTGGAAAAAAGTAGTTTGGTTTAAGAGCAGCGCCGGGGCCGCACCAGGGAGGAGAGGAGGAGAACAGGATGAGAGTCATACTAATCCAGCTTGAGTTTGAGGCTGCTCCTGGCTAATGTCTGGTCACAAGAAAACGGAATGGACAGAATGGAAATGGGATCAGTATCAGAGACTGTTGTGCTCACATCTTTACAGAGACCTGTCTCCACCACAACATCCTAAATCAAGCTGTTGCACTTGATGGGTGAATTTTTTTTTTGCTAGATAAGGGAGACTTGGACTCTGTGTTAACGTCATTGATGCTGGGTGTTCACCATGTTGTCAGAGTGGATGGTACATGACCTGATGTCTAACCTCTAATAAGAAGATGCTGACCATATTATCATCACCACCTGGTTGCTGCTGTTTACCTTCACCCTGGTACAAATAAAAAAAATGTGCCACCCAATTATTCCATGTTTATGTCTATAGGTATATAAATAACAGTGTATGTGTGCTATGTGCTATGAAGGAACTGCAAACCCACATTTTGTTATGCAACCCTGTGTTGTATAATGACCAATGACATGGCTACCTTGTGTTCACTTGTTGCTTTACATTTTTTCCCTTCGGTCACGCACGTGGGAAATGACACATGCAATTCCACCACACACTCTAAACCCACCCCCCGGTGTTTGTACAGTTAGAGGGCACTGTACTGTAACATTGTTGTATGAATATAAATAGGACCAAAATGGCATGCTCTGCCATTCTGATTACCATATGGTTCCTTGTGATATAATTCAATCTGGCATCCCAACTGTCTGACTTAGATTTAAATCTGCTTATTTTTACAAGGCCAGATATATAAGTTATGAGTTTGCTTGGTGCTCCTGCTGCCAGCCCTGGAGCTGGAGAAGTGGGCAGTTTGATGTAATCTAAAATGCTCTTTTTTTTCTCTCTGTGAGTCTCTTTGTTCTGAATGAGCGGTCATAAGTGAGCAATGAGCGGCGAGGCAGACAGTCAAGCTAAATGTAGGCATATCCTGTGCACATTAGTGGCTCACATCACTGGCACGCACACACACACGCACACAGACACACACGCGCACACACACACACACACACGCACGCACGCACGCACGCACGCACGCACACACACCCACACACACACACACACACACACACACACACACACAAACATACACGCCAACACGCACTCCTTTCTGCCTCATTGACCCGGCTTGTTCTTACATAATTGTCTACTGAGATGTGAGCAACTGCTGGCTAACATGACCCTGTCTCGATGGTAACAGACTAAAACTCTCCTCTGCCACCGTGATGTGATTATCACTTGTTTCCACAGGTTTGGCCTCCACTAATCCTGGATTGTGAAAAATAATTTTCCCAGCAGACACTGCAGGCATTCATCACCAGGAAAGCTGTGTAAAAATGGCATGCATCCTTTATGTGAGGACGATATATGCTCAAGGATGAAACTCGCTGAAACTGAATACGATTTAAAACGCCATTTTGTATCCAGAATATTTAATGATACGCAAAGTAGTGACATCATGTTTCATTATGGAATAAAAGAGAAAGTGTGCTCTGTCATTTATTGTGTGTTCAGAGGGAGCAGCGAGTGCAGGACAGCTTCTCAGCTTAGGGGAGTTTGTGTTTTGGCATGTTTTATGTGTATGTGTGTGTGGATTAGGGTTAGAAATTCTCATTTGATGCATTGCCAGTTTCTAAGAGTTTCTGAAGGTAATGGGTGTTTCTTTTGTTTTGTTTTTTCAGTCTCAACTGCTGTAAATGGTGATCTAGCCAACAGCTCAGTCAGCTCACAGTTGACCAGCTTCTAGCACGACACAGGAGTTCCACAGGGCTCCTTTTACAGGAAACGAGAAAGTTGACCAAGGTTCATCTGGTTAGCGAGCTTGCTTTACTGTAATTGGACCACATAGCGGGACTTGGGAGGGGTCAATTGAACAAAAGATCTCAGCCGGACACAGTAGACAGAACACAGTCAAAACGAGAAATTCCCACTTATAGAGCAAACATCTTCAGCTTAATTCTGGCAAATCTTGAAATTAGATACCCAAAGAAATCAGAAGTACATCACATAGTGCGTCAGCCTCATACTTCATTAGCTCCACATTGAGAGATTATTCCTGCTCAGACTAATCCTCATTCTAGTAGCTCGGAGCTGTAAGCCCCTGACATTAGAGGAAAGCAACACCAAAGAATTATCATCAAGAAATGAGTGGAGCAATTACCGGCAATGCACACAAGGGAACATGTTTAACTGGTTCTGACAGTCTATGCTTAACTGTTGGCTGTGACTTCCTGAGCTTATGTCATCATATGTGTATCCTGCATGCATTTTGTGATTATTTATGTCAGCCTGTGATTTTTCATTGTTAATTCTCACATGCCTGGTATCTTGTCACCATCAGTTCAGAAACATATAATCTTGTGGTCCCTTCCATTCTACAGCTGATAAAGTCTTAAAAGTATAAATCCACTTGTCCACTGCAGTCTCCTTCATTTTCTCAAAACCAATATCAGTGTGTTTAATCAAGGCAGAGTGCGGCAGACGAACACAAACAAGATCATCTGCGTGAGCCACAGGAGAGATTGCCTCATCGTGATTGCAGGTTTTTTGCACTCGCAGTGAATAGAGACTCTGCACTCTCTTTTCCCACATTATTCATAATCAAAAGCATGTATGGTTGACCGTATACTATACCAGATGTCCTCCTGACTATGGCGGTGCCCTGATGAGGAATCTACTGCGGCCAATTGTTTCTCCAGCTCTTGACCGGTCGACCTGATTCTTGATTCTGTCTACTTTTCCGAGGTTCTTCACTGGCTTCTCGGAGATGGATGGAATCAGAGTGCCTGCCAGGGAAAAGTCAAACTTGTTTGCAACCTTTCCTTTGCTTCACTTTGCTGGTTTGAAGCTCATCCTTCCCCATGAAATGAGCTCCTCTGGCAACCACCAGCAGCCTGGAACCAATGTTCGGGTGTGCTTCTGGTGAGAACTGTGTCGGTGAGGTCCAGCCAGAGCACATCTTAGTCTCCTCACCCTTCCTGTGCTTCCCAGATAGATTAGCTGTGCAACTACTCAATGGGATCTTACCCTTCTGCGCCGATGTATCAGTGTACTGGTACTTTAAGAGGTACTCTGTCGGGCGATGATGCTGAAGAACACTTCCCCTTCACACGCGTTTCTGTACAAGCAGCTATTTGGACAACCTAAAAGTCAGTGTCAAGTTGAATTAACTATAAACTTACCATTTACTAATGATGGGTTATATATAGTGTTACCATTTCGCTTGGATGTATAATATTCCAAACTATATACTATATAACTATATAGTACTAAATTCTATACCATATTGTACTTTATAGTGTAGTGACACCTTCGTGATCAAAGTGACAAGTAGCAGCGTGCAGTCACAAAAGAGTGAGTGGATCATAGAGACACGCTGCTGCCAGGAGCACTCATGTAATATTCATTTAAAATTTCAATGATCATGTTCATTTGGTCATTGTGTGTGTGTGTGTGTGTGTGTGTGTGTGTGTGTGTGGTGTGTGTGTGCGTGTGTGGCTGCGTAAGTGCAAGAGAAAGAGAATGAAACAGGGTCTCAGTAGCTTTATTGCCTTCTCATCCTTCAGTGTCAGCCAGGCAGCCACTGTCTTGCAATTCTCTGGTCTCGATCCCTCAGCGACACACTTTCAGCCGTGTGTGTAAATGTGTGTGAGTGTGTGTGTACTGACATATGAGCAGGACAGTGCTGAAGGAATAAGACTGCAATTTGTAATTCCGATCCGCAGAGTTGGTAAAATGAGTAGGGGAAAAAGATGGAGAGGTGCAGAGATGAAAGTTCCCTGTTCTCAAGAAAATCATTGCAAAAGAAAGTGATTTCAGCAAACAGACCACACTGCAGAGTCAGCCAGAGAAAAGAAAAGCAAAGTGATAGTAAACTGCACATCGATTCTGCGTAATCTAATGTTGAAGCAACCTAAAAATCAATTCATTAAATGTAAGATACTTATAAAGAATGTTTTGCAGTATCAAATGTAATCCCTCTATAGCAACACAACTCACTATAAATGCTGTATTTCCATTTTATCCATTTGTTCACTGTCTGCTTTTCACATAATGTGTTAAAGCAGTACTTTACTATTTATTTTCCCTTGTGTTCTACACTGATTTGTAACAGTAATGCATCCTGTTGATAGGGGCATCAGATAGGGAGTTACTTCTATTTGTGTTACGGGGCATGAACCAACAATGTACTTTGTCATTTAATTTGATGGACTTTTTGGGACTCTCCAAAACAATGACAGAAAGATGGGGAACTGAAATATTGGGAGAAACTTTTGAGGTGATATTGCTCAGTGACAACACAACCCTGCTAGAAAAAACAGCATAGACCAGCACCAAAACACGACATATGCTGGACATCAGCATATGTTGTGTTTTGGTGCTGGTCTATGCTGGTTTTTCCAGCAGGGAACACAACAAAAATGGCAAACTTGCCATCAACATCAACAAGTACCTGCTGCTCCTTTTCAATGTAGCCCCTATGATGTTACTATGATACTGTGTTTTAAAATGTCCTGTTTTGACTGTGACACGTTGTGTTTGTGTATGTTTGTTGTTTTAATTGACCTTATTGTACATGCAAGCAAAGACAATAAAGTATATTCTATTCTATTTTATTCTATTGTATTCTATTGTATTCTATTCTATTCATAAACTGCACCAAATTGGTCAGGTGGAGAAGCACCCTTAGTTCCTGAGTTTAGTTCCTCCGGCTTATGAGACTATTTGGTGTAAAGGGTTATAAAATGCCTCGTAGTTACTGGTGAAAAGGTCATGCAGTGCAATTAGGTGAATAAATTACAATAGAAAGACATCCATCTTCTTCTCCCTGTCTCTCTCTCAACCTTTCTGACTCCCTCTGTTTCTAAATGTTAGAGATAAAGATGCAAGGAGCATAATAAACACCCTAGTGTATTCAATAACTCCATCAATGGAAGCACTGTAATCACTCATAACCAGAAATTATACTGCTAACAAACACTAATAGATGCCAAACAGTAAATGTGATCCCAGCTTGGCTATGCAAATGTGAATTGAGCTTCTCATCAGAGCGACGCTTTGTTTACTCAAAGCCAAGACGGATGAGCTAACATCCCTCCTGCTCCTCTGCCACTATTGGCGAAACAATAGCCCACTGATTGCAAGCTCTGTTCATTTGCATTGGACACATGGTGGAAATGAGATTCCCATGGTGATGGATGGGCTCAGTCTCCCTTCTATTTCACAGTTTACTCCAAGCTCCACACATTCCCAGTTTCTCCATCCACCGTGTCCTCACAATGCCATCTCAAGCTAATAGACTTGGGATGGCAATTGCTGCTCTGGTGGATTGATGCTGTTTTCCCATGTTTCACTTTGCAAAGTAACATAAGACTGGTTGAGGGAAATACAGATGACCAAACTTTGGAATCATGGTTGTAGGAGATGGTCAACAAATATACAAGAGTGTATTGAAATGATTGAAATGATTCTATTTCATTTAATTTCTGCCATTTGAAACATGTATGGGCCAGAGCCGTAAAGTGGGTGGCCAATGGTCCCTTCCGACCTCCCACTTCCCTTGTTCCAGCCTCCGGGCTCAGACCCTACCCATCTTCCACCCAAGTCCACCTTTATTTTGATGTCTTTTAAATAACTGTAATCAAACCACTTCTTGCATTTGACACCACTAACCCTCACACCCTATAACGAATACTGGAACATTTAATTGCCATTAAAACAAATGGTTGCTGTTTTAAGTTCTATTTTTTAGATCAACCTCAGTTTGTAAAGTTAACAAGGAATCTTCACTGCATCTGAGTTAGCTATGGAGTTCCACAAGGTTCTGTGCTCAGACCAATACTATTCACTTTATACATGCTTCCTTTTGGGAAAATCATGAGAAAACACCAGAATTATTCCCACCTAATCAGTTAGATAACTTCAGGCATGTTTTAGGGACATAAAAACCTGGATGACCTGCATTTTTTCTGCTATGAACTCAAGTTCATAGCAAGTTATTGTGCTGGACTCTAAATACCTCAGAGGCACATTATCTAATGATATAGTTATTCTGGACAGCATTACTAATATTACACCATAAACCTCTTTGAGTTATCTTTGATCAAGATTTGTCCATTTACTCCTACATCAAACAGATTTCCAGGACTGCCTTCCTCCACCTAATGAACATTGCCAAATTAAGGAACATCCTGTCTCAAAATGATGCAGAGAAATTAGTCCACGCTTTTGTTACTTCAAGGCTGGATTACTGCGATCCCTTTTATCAGGCTGTTCCAATACATCTCTAAAGACTCTCGATCTGATCCAGAATGCTCCTGCCTCCAGATTCAAGCCAGCATTCTTTCTACTGCATCAGTAAGTCAAACAAACCTGCCTACTTATCAATACAATCAGGTGTTTTATTCTGCTTTTCTGTAGCACTGAGAAAGCAGATTTTAGGTCAAGTTGGGGTTCTTTGGGCATTTGCCAAGCCACTAGTGGTAGTCATGTTGCTAACGGGGTCAACGATATCAAAGGACCTGAAATTGGATCAGGAGCCAGAGAGTATTATTGTACATTGATCATAGTTTGCTAAACCTCTTTCAATTTCGAGGGCTACGTCAATGACAGGTGTGCTGGAATACTTTTTGTTCTCAATGAAGCAGGATTATAAACTTTCTGTCTTCATCAGCAGGTGTATAGACTGATGGAGAGTACCGACATGCAAAAAGTAAGGGTGTGCCTCGGTGATTTATGGTTAACTATAGTTGAAACTCAGCAACGTGGTCATCTTGCAAACAGTTATCCAGTCATTGAACGTTTCTAAGTTTCTCATTCTGGGTTTTATTAAAAGCTCAACATGTGGCTTAGATGGGATAGAGCAGGTCAATCATAAATCACAAATAGTGTTCTTGAACCTAATCCCAAGTTGGTCCTGATTGGAAGGCCAGTGTCTTGCATGCCAACACTCCCACCATTGGGTTTGTGTGTGTGAATGGGTGATTAAGAGGTACTTTTGTAAAGCACTTTGCCCATCAAGGTAGAAAAGCACAATATAATTGAATTCCACTTTTCCTCACACAGACAGAACATTCAGACTCACACTGCAGATATTTATTATTCTTTACAACAACCTGGCATTTAAATCAATGGGTTACACCATTCTGAGTGACTCAGTGTATAGAGTTTGGCATTGAGAGAAAGAGTGCCTATGTACCTCACTGATGTACTCAGTGCTGATATTGTCATGTTTTGTGCTGACTACAGGCCTAACAACCTGGCCCACTAGCACCTCCTGTAATCAGTCATAACCAAAATTATACTCCTAACGTTCATTTTGCCTTGTTCTATTGTATCTCTGACATCAATGTGTTCTTAGTGAAGTAGACAAATTAATTACAAGGGAAATCCTAGCCCAAGCACTCGCGGTTGTTTATGTTATGCCCTGGTTTTGCTGTCGATGGCCCAGTAATGAGGGAATCCATTTAATTCAAACTGTAATCAATAAGCGTGTTGGCTGAATGAGGCCAGAATGGCTGCAGGCCAGATGGATAAACACCTCTGTACTGAGCCAGAGATTCTGTAGAAGCTCCGAATGAGTGCAAACGAATAAGCAAGCTTTTCTGGAAATGTACTTAAACCACAAACACACATCTACTACATGTCCACATCTGCTTGGTCACAAAGCTATCAATCGCCAGCACAAAATCAGTTTCCGTTCCTGTTACACCATTGTTTAAAGTGAAGAACAATGAAGCATTCACAGTACATGCACACAAAACACCCACGCAAGAATGCATAAACACACACGTTCGTCCTGTTGGTGATGAGGTGCAGGCTGAGGGGAAGGCAGTCATGGTTCATTTGAGGGAGATAAACACTTTTTTGTAAGTAGCATCACTCAATTGTTTTTTTACCAAAAGAAGATTTATTAAATGAACAAAACTTCCATTCAGTCTGTGATCCCACACTGTTGCATGACACGATATTCTTTTCGACATTCAACAAAACATTCCTTTTTTTGCTAACCCTTGTACAAAATAACATTCATTTGTAAAGAGGAGTTTTCTTTTTTTCATCTTCTCAGCAGAGGCCAAATGAACCGATATTTCACAAAGGTGAAAAGATATGAGAGAAGTTGAGAAATGAATACAGATTTTTGTAGCAGAACTTCGTTTCTTCTTCTTGCTGGGGACATGGGTGTCGGAGCCATTATACTAGGGTGGGACAAGTTCTATCCACTTTTTCAAATGATTACCCTCCACGTTTACCATGTTGAAAATGCATTGGTCTATTCACTCCTTCTGTTCTTCATGATCAAATCCATTCTTCTTGGGAACATTTTGAAATCAATGAAATTGCATTCCCTGGTTTCACTGCTACCTCGCACCCAGGCAGATGTGCACATACTGTAGTAACAGCATGCACACAAGTGCCATTTTTCATGATGATGATGATGCTTTTTACTTAAACTGGCAATAGACAAGATTTCATGTGTATCAGTATGAAGTAAATGATGACCACACAATGTAATGTTTATAGTATAAGGACGCCATCTGAGTCGAGATTGGTTCCCTATAAACTTCTCTTTCATTATATTATTCCGTCTGCCACCGCCCACAAAACCTCCCAGGAAAATTAAAAGGCTGACTGGTGGTGAAGGCAGGCCAGCACAATTTCTGTCTGCTTCCATGTCTCCATTAGAAACTAAATGAATGAATAATACAATTTTGTCCTGTGTTATTGGTAGTTGTTACTCTGAGGAAAACAGAAACAATCCAGCGGCACCAACACATCACTTAGAAAACGCTAGGGAGGGATATTTTTACACTGTGATATTGGAACCTCTTCAGTCACAAATCTGGATACTTATTCCACCACTGCTGAGACAACAGTTTCATGGAGCGCCACTTTGTCAGATAATACATAGTGTGTGGGCAGCTGCTATAAACTTTGCGTACCACTGGCTTACTACCTAACCAGCTCTTTGACATGAGACAAAACAATCAACAGACCCAATTTCGCCCTAAGAAAACAGCTAATTGGAGATTGTGATTGGGCTTCCTGTGTCCATAAACAAGGCAAATATTGCCTCTCTGTGTTTGGTGATTTTCCCAGATTTCTCAGGCACCTCAGCTAAAATATTGTTTGAATTTGAATTTGCAGTCATCAGTACGCCCAAATGAAGTCACGATTATCCAGCAGCACAAAACTGACAGCCAACACAATCCTTTAAATATATATTTTTGGCCACATCATCAAATGCTGCAGAAACTGAGACAGGAGTAAAACAAAGTGACACAGATGGGGAGAAGCATGACTCAGCAGTTTGGCTCCTCATTAGCAGTCTAGTGTGTGGGTATCGAAGCTGTTAAAATGTTCGGGATGTTTCCCCACGCCGGGGCCCTCCTCCTCTCACCTTGGCCAAGTTCATCGACTAATAAGGGAGTCGAACAGAGAGGACATGCCCAAAGTTACTCACAGTCACATCTAAAACCTTTTTGGATGCTAATAAATTCATCTTTAGAGAATCGGAAGAAATCAGCCTGCTACGCTCTCGGAATACTTATTACACTGCAGCCCTCCTCGCCACTCTCTCTCCTGTGTTTCCCCAAGACTCCAACTTTCACTTTGACCGGCTGATGATTGCATGAGGGTGTGTAAGTTAAAATATGCACATATAGAGAAATGCAACACAATTCTTTTTTTTTGTATCTTAATAGTTATTGAGTATTTTACATATAAAACACGATGTCTTGTTCTTCTCTTCTCTGACTGACACAGCTGCTGGCAGTCAGCTGGCATTTCTGAACAGATGGATGAAACACATTCTGTGGTGAGGCGGGATGAGTCACCAAGTAGTCCCATAAGATTCTAAGTTATGACAGTTTACTTGCTTTTCTTCTCTTGGTAAAAACCTACCTGGGTACATGTGTACATGTCTCTCCTCTAGCCAGAAGACTAAGAGGTAAAATAGGTCAGAGACACTAAGTCTGCTAACATAGATATATTGAAGGCCTCCTTACGAGGTTTACACAAACAGTTAGCTTAGCCTTGGCTTGGTTCATCCGACATCTGTTCTGTAGACATATCTACATTAGCTTTGAGTATCTAGGTTGCAGAGACCATGAGAAGATTGCTCGTAGAGCAATCGTCACTATACTTATCCAGACTTTAACATCTGTACAAGACAAGTATGACCTCCTATTGATTGAAGACATACCGTCCTGGAAAGATCATGTTTCTTCCCCAACATTAACCTACCGTCTCCAGTTTGGACTTCATCAGAAATGATACGACATAGATATATTAGGTTTATGAGTCCACGCATCTCCCATTGACTTAAATACAGCAGTCACCACGGTCTGGCCCATAAGCAAGCTTCGGCAACGTAATTATTACCCTTCCTTCCTTCCTTTTATGTTCCTTGCGCTGGTACAGGAAGTACATATGAGATACAGCTAGTTGGGCAGGTGACCTTGTCAGATCTATGAAGGACAAAAATTTAAAGCACCAATTTGTAAGATATGACCAGAGCTTCAGTGGAAAACATTCAAAAAATTAACTAACATTATCAACAGAGTGAGTGAAGAAGACCCTCAAGACGATACTATCTTGAGATGTCCAATCCCAGTGAGTTCTGCACTACCATTGCATTAACATGATTACAGGTCAAATTTGCAGAAAAAGTTTTGGTGATAGACGAAAACATCAGGGCCATGCAGAATTGTCAGGGTTTGGCAATTGCAACATTGCAACTTCCTGGAGGGACTTAACAATTGTATTGATGTTACGTCAAAGACAGTGATGTAATTTTTTTGCAAAGTTGTCTACTAAAGTTAGCATGCTAATGAGCTAGCCCCAGCCCATCCTGTCCCTTTGCCCCTTTGTACTTAACGAGGAAACAGTGTGATCGGCCCTGCAGTTGGGAAAGTCATGCAAGTCGTGAGTTTACTACTCAGGCAAATGAATAAATATATTAAACTTACAAACTGTCTAGAAAGGAGATATACTGTATCTCACACCTGTACCTTCTGAATGGACAGAAGGTGTCGTTTTACTGAGATGGGCGGGGGTTTCCTTTTGCCAGCCTAAGCATTTTGTAAACCACAGCTCTGTGTGGTAATTGACTAGACCTTTCTCAGACATCTCCAGGTTGCTAATTAAAGGCTCTTGTCAATGACAACCTGCATTAGATGTAATCACATGAATAAAACATTGACTTGTGTAGAAATACCAGTCTCTCTTTCCTACTGCTTTCCTCTCTCCTGTAGATGTGATGGTCAAGGAGGATTCTGCAGCAACAGTAAGGCAACAACAAGCCAAGCCCACACACTGTCCAGTGTGTGGTTAGGTAGGTAGGGAACAACTGTGATTTTGGTCAAATCTGAATAATGCTCAACAGAAAAATCCTACCGCAGAAGAAATTGGACAGCTGCTCACACAGTCTGCACAGTACTCCTCATGATTAGTAAACTGAAAGTCATGCAAAACTAGTGAGGTACACCTTTGAGATGGTTTACATCACCTGCTCTGGGATAAAAAAACAAAAAAACAAACAAACATAGCATGATGCCAAACATTCATGTAGCCTAAAGTTGAGATTTGATAGTGACATAATATATAATTGGATGACTTTGACAGTGACCTTCACTGTCTTTATCATCAAATTACCCAACTGTCAATCCATATTTCCTAGAATATGATTAATGGCTTCAGCCCTCAACAGCTGCTGTACACATTTCAAATTCAATCTGTCTTTAAAAAGAAGATTCAAGTTAAGACAATATTTTAGATCTCAGTGAAAAAGTGTCTGTGGTGAAATGATATTAGCATATTGTCAAAGGGGGCCATGGATCACCAATATTTTCTTCTCTTTAGTTCCTGTTTAAGATGTATGTGATGGCCTTGTATGAGTCACAGAGCCTTGTGCTGAATTCCAAACTCAATATTAGGAGACTGCAAATGAGACCACTCAAACAGAACTGGATACAAAACCCCAGTGCTGCAGCTAGCATTGCTGCTGTAATGTAATTTTCCATTTGGCTTGCAGTGTCTCAGTGTTTGCAGTCAGACAGCTGGGGTTCTTGCTGAGGGTATTACACGACTGAAGTGGCAAATGCATCTAGTTAAATCTTTGTGTTGGAGATGCACTGTGCTGGTGTCAACTCAGTGTGGTGTCTAGTTCACACCTAAACAGAGAGGAGAGGGTGGGTATGTGTGTGTGGGGGGTAACACTGAGGATGAGATATGGAGCAGTGAATAGGGAGATAAACCGACAAATGAATGCAGCTTGTGTTGTGCAGACAGTCGGCACTATTTAAACGGTCTATGGCGCTTGGTCTAAAGCGCATGGAGCAAGTGCGTTTAGGGGTGTCCAAGTTTATTTTGCTAGTTAAACAGCCGATTGAAGTTTGGATTTAAAGGCAACAATAGAGTCAGAATGTCTGATGTCAGTAAGGAGATTCATCAGAATGGTGTAACTGTTGAGCGGAGACAATGACCGACATCTGAGTTTTAGCCAGAAGTTATACGTTATATATATGTGTGAGCAAGAAATTCTCTTGACATCTATTTTCTTCACCATAGACAAGAAGTGCTCTAAATTTATCATTTGAGAATGATCATCTGCTTGTATAGGTGCAGACAGCTGAGTATCATCTGCATAGAAGTGGAATAACTGTGAATAATTTGTGAAAGTGGTGAAATATATAAAGAAAGATTATGGGCCAAGAACAGAGCCCTGGGGAACTCTATTCTTCACATTGGTGAACACTGATGTACTATTATCATAAGAGATGCATAGTGTTCTTTCGGTAGGTATGACTCTAGCCAAGCAAGAGCCGGGCCACAGATGCCAATTTGACTTTTGAGTCTGCCTAACACTTTGGCATGGTCTATGGTATCAAATGCTGCACTGAGAGCATCCAATGACTCTGAATGGCTCTGAAAGCTGATTGAAAGGGTTCAAAATGATTATTATTAATCAGGTAGCCTGAACGTTGCTGAGATCCAACTTTTTCTAAGACTTTAGAGAAGAAGGGAAGGTTGGATACTAGTCTATAGTTATTTAGAGACCCGTCCCTTTATCTGGATATTCCATAATTAATCCGAGCCGAGACCCATCCTCCATCCACATTTCGCAGAAATCTGTTCAGCACGTGGTTGAAAACATAAGAGAGGAAGCAGTGGAAAAAGTAAATCCCAACCTGTCTTGAGTCAGAGTAAAGCAAAGGAAATGTCTGAGTAAATGTCACAGGAACCATCTGAGCTAACCTATTAACAATGTCACACAACAGTATCACACTACACACAAATACATGTAGGTGCTATAACCCCGCTGAAAATGTGTCTCCTATAGACAGAGAAAGCTTCTACATTAAATTACACCATCTGCCGCATCATGTGGTGCATTTCATTTAATCAAATTTACATTTTAAGCCTTCTTCCTATTCTACTGTATTATTTGCTTTTCTGTTCTAATGGCAACAGTTCTACATGGCCTCCTGGCATTGATTCATAGAAGAATGAAGATACACTTTTGTGTCATGCAGCACGGGATGACAAAATATCTAATTGATTTTTCACGTTTCGAAAGGACACCAGATGATTTATTGCCTTTGCTTTGGCCAGGAGGAGCCCGAGCCTCGGGGGAATACACCCATACATCTTTTTCGGCCGACATCCTACCTAAAGGCCTGGTCCGGTCGCTTGCCGGTCGGTTTCCGTGGCAACCGAATCCCCATCCCTTCCTAACACAAGGCTGGAGGTGAGCAGCAGTCTGCGGATGGCCTGTGTTCTTTTAATCTTGTTTTGTGTATTTCTCTGTGAGTGAGCGGCTGTGTTTTGCAAAAAAAGGACTGTTTGGTGTATACGACTATTTTTTGTAGCACAATATTACTTTGACACTAATCCTATCACATAATTTTCATTTGGCGCTGAGTCCCACCGCTGTACACCTAGCTTGCAGTTACATGTAACACACAGCAGGAAAGCTCTGTTTTGTTTGCTTTTCTGTCCTCCCATGTGTCTTTTCCTTTTCTCTAATCACTAATATTTCCTTACTTCACCTCTACCCTCTCTTTTCTGTCTCCATTAGAGTCTATTTTCTGTCCCTACTCTCTGTGTCTCCACAGCCTCAGGCCATCACGCCGAGGTGTTGAAAACAACCAGTGTCAACAGAGGCATCTGACTCCTCGACAGTATTCCATCCAGACACTCTCTTGTCAGTGTCAGCCAACAGTTAAGTAGTACAGTACACTTGAAATTACTGACAGCAGACAGACATGGACAAACACACAAACACACTCACACAAAACACACACATATACAATGTATTTGCCTCTCCATTGCACCTGTTGACATATTCCACTTGTGTAGTCTGTGCCATCAGTGGTCACCTTTGATGAATAGGAATGTGTCACAGGTTTTGTCCTCTAATGTGAACCTGAGCTGCTTCTGGTAGAGCTGGAACCAAAACAGAGTCAACCCCTTTGTGTCTTTGGCTTGAAAAATGACGGTGCACCAAGGTGATACACCATCACGTGTTCCCACCGTCCACTCCTCACTCACCCACTGGCTATCTTGTACTCAGTCGGTAATCCAATATCCAGGTAAATTATACCAGTCCAATTGATTCAAACCAATGTAACAATTCTTAGAAAACAAACGCTCCAGAACTAACATGCACATCATCCTCCAACCTCATCTATCTCTATTGGCTTGTTTCCAGGTCTGTTTTTTTTTGTTTTAATCATGATGGCCATGACATTATGAAGGCATCATTTGACAGGAATCAAGTGATTCTGTCTCAGACTGATGTTACTACCAACCACTCATTTAACATATAGACAGAGATACATAAGTAAATGAATGTATATCAATTCATAAATAAAAGTAAAAATGCATGTATTTCTGCATGTATTTATTTATTTACTAATGCTCTCTGTATTTATTAGTTTATTTATTGATATTGCTGTAATTCTTTGTCCTTCATCAATTGCATCAGTCATCCCCAATTGACTGATCCTTTGCTTGCACTTTTAGTGACATAAGTCAACCCTTTATATACATTTCGACATACTTTTCCAACCTAGTCTGGATGGTACAGATGAAGCAATAACCGATAATATCGAATGTGCTGTTTCTCCAGCCTTCCTAAATCATGTCCTGCTTTCCTGTGTCCCTGCTTCTCCCCACTGACTGTGTTATTAGCACCACAGACTGCTCTGAGTTATGATGTGGCATTAACCCTTTAACCCTGACATGTGAAAGGTCACGGCTAGGGGATAAATTATCCCCTGCGGCATGGACAATATTTATACGATACGATACGTCATCGGCCCCTCAAGAAAAGATGGCTTCATGCTTTTGTGCGCGGAGGAGGTAGAAAAGTGAGGCGATGCTCCATGTCACAAAGGAGGACACTAAACCAATTGACCCTTTGTGAAGCTGTAATAGTAGTGGTAGTAGTGAGGCAACATGGGGATCTTGGAAAAGCCCAACAGAGGAAAACACTCTTGAAAGAACTGGAGCAAGAGAACTCGACCGTGTACAGCATCAAACTGACGAAATCCTCTGGTGGCAGGCAGGCTGTAGATCAGGGTACTTAGGCCGGCGCTGATTTACCAAATGCGCTGCAGGTGTTTGTGAACGACAGCAGCTCCAGCACAGGAGAAACCTTGCCTGGCCTCTCCAGTGCACCCCGGAAAACACAGTAAACACAAAGAACGCCACGAAAAAGGGCCACAACAAGTCCAAATACGACATTTTTAAGTCTATCTTTTGCTGAAAGCCTATAGCCTATATAAATGCAGATATTCTAAATGAAATATTTTCTCTCTCGGTTTTCCTACACTGTTAGCACAGATATATTTCGTGGTAACATATTAGGAACAAATCCACAAAAACACATAGCTAACCGAAAGAGACTTGTGACTTGTAAAGAAATGGACTTGTGAGCATCTGTGATAGCTAACTAATAAACTTATTGATATTTATCCCAAAATACCATGTTAGTGTTTTTTGCCTGGATCTTACATCACTTTAACTGTTGGTCTACTGGATATTTTCAGATGCTGAGCATGAGTAATTTCAGCAAGTCTGGGCAACAGAGATACAAGGTAAGTAGAAAAACAAATGTAGTGGAGGTGTTTGGGAGATGCTGCATGGCTGCTGCTGGAGATGACAGTGACAAGAGTTTTAGCATTGACTGTCCGGTACAGCACAGTGTGTTGCTGATATGGTGCTTATTGAGCCGTGATCACCCTGACGGATTAGAGGCGTCAGAGTCTGAGGGTCAACACGGCAATGAGAGATAGTGGCATTAATCATTTCACTGTCCCAAACATAATAGAGATACACAGATATACACACACACAACAAAATGGTTACCAGTCATAATGTATGAATTCCCTCACTGCTCAGGGGTCTCCGAGGCTTAATTTGATGTTGGCTCGGTGGGCCCAACAGATACACCGTCACTGGAGGAACACGTCTGTGGTGGCTGGGAATCAAACCCAGGTCGGCTGCTTGGAAGGGAGCTATACTCACAGGTACACAGACCAACAAACCAACATGCTGCTTATTTCTTGGAGGTGGGAGAGGGGAGGGGAGGAGGAGGGCCATCAGCTGGGGTTTAAGAAAGCTGTTGCCCCTCCTTGGTTCAATCCAGATGGAGCAATCATCTTGAAATGACCACTCAGTTGGCCCAATCCGTTTCCATTTCAGTGAACGCATGCCACTGGTACACACACACACACTCACTGAGGGGGAGGAGAGAGATTTGTCATAGCAGCAAGGACAACACATTTGACCGGAATCACAACGGTAGGTAGGTCGTAATAAATAAAAATAGCAAAACAAAAGCACAATATAACATGTTGGAGGAGTTGTTTTTCCACCGAAGGTCAGAACGATGGTCCTTGAAAAGTTTTGAGGAGGGCACACACCTTCCAGACCTGGTTTATCGACCTGATAGTGGTCATGGGTGATGTCCTATCAAAAATTTATTCTAATTCTAATGAACCATTTAACACAAATCAGTTCTCCCTGGCCGGGCATGGTAGTGGACCATGTAAACAAGGTTGGCACAGTCCCCTCCAACAACTCCTGTTAAGGTATTGGTGAAGCAGTCAACTGTTGTGTTTTCAGTAATATGTGCAAGACAACATTTTGGTAAATGCTGCAGCAATCACAGGACACTACTGCTTGCTGCTGGCTGTCTGAAATGAAGGGCCAGCACAAAGCTATCTAACGATAGCTAACATCTTAACCACATCATACAGTTAACGGTTAACAGTCTCCTTATTTCAGGAACATATTTAAACAGGCGGTTAGTTTAAGTTTTGGTGACTGAGCTAACATATGGGTCAAAGAGCTAGCTAGTTAACACATCTTACAATAGCTAGCTAGCTCCCCGACTAACATTAGTGACGGCCTTACCTGAAAATGTGGACCAATGTCTTTTAACATATTTTCACAACCCACTTGCGATTTTTTTTTGTGGATTGACCTAAAGAGCCCAGACTGCATTTGCAACAGCCAAAGTAGGCATTGTGTTTACTGGTGAGACAACTACGCCTACCTGCATCACTACAGCTTGAAAACCCCAGAGAAACAGATATTACCACTGAGTTGCTGTGTGAGTCAAGCATAGGTTATTAACATACAGACACAGAAGTACATTAATAAATAAATAGAGAAATACAGACATAAATAGAGTAATGTAGAAATCCATAACAACAGATATGAAAAAGGAGGAAATTCATTCATACACAACTTAAAATAGAAGAAATAACTGAAAAAAAATAAAATAAAAAAGATTCAGTATATCAAACAATTTTTCACCATGGGATCATCAGTACATCCACTTTGTTTTTATGATTACAGTGAATTTAATTCAATCTATTGGCAATGCTATAAGAACACCTTTTTAAAGACCAAAGATAATCAATATCAAATAATGAGGTGAGAGGGCAAAGGTCGCCAGTTCAATAACAGTGCTCTCAATTACTTTCAAATACACCATTTCTCTGTGCTTTCATTAGTTGGCTCTGTCTAACGAAGCAATAGAGGCTTTAAGGAGCCACAAGTATGCCTTTAAGGTGCTTTCTCAGACTGACACTGAAGAGGATTTCCATAGCAAATCTGTTTGGCCTCGTTCATTAGTGCAATTTCCTCATTCCTCATTGGGGAAATAACACCATCTGCAGTTGATGGCTCACAAAATAGGAGTGAAGGCTGTAGAGAATTGATTTGATGATGTTTGCATTGTGACCTGGTTGTTTAAAAGCTGATTGTTTTCACAGCAGGAGGGAGAGGAGTGATGTATTGGATTGTCAGCTGTGTCCGAAGGAAGGCCTATAAAACTACATCATGGAAAAGAGTTGAGGAAAAAACAAAAAAACAGTCACTGAAGGAAAAGTCACTGAAATACATTTTAAATGTAATTTATGAAAACAACAATTCCTCAAGGTTTTATGAGTTATTTAGGATATTATTGGTGATTCATCAAGTCCCCTATAATTATTTTAATCTACATGACTTAATTAACTTACAAATATCTGCCTTTCTGTTCTTTCTTGTGGAGCTACATCATGAAAACATGTGGGTGACGCAGAGACTGTGCTCATGTTTTATCTCTATGAGAGCTGCACACAACTGTATAAGCTGCCAGTTTGGTTAATGATTAACTTGAGGAAAATTTGTTATTTGTGATATCGGGTTTTATAAATAGTATTGACTTGATTATTGATCTTAGGCAGGCACTGTCTATCCATCTTTATAGAGATCCAGATAAGCGAGATAAGATAATGAGGTCAAGACGGACTCCCAAGGTGTCATTTCTTAATGAGGAACAGCTCTCTAAACTCACCTGCTTAATGATACTCTAAAAGGCTCCTAATGTTTGGGTTTACTTCCTGTTAATCTTTTCTGAATATGCGCAGCACTGTTTCTTCCGCTGGCATCATCTGCAAGATCCTGCAAGACCCATAGACTTTTCACTGGTAGCAACAGCACAGATATTTGAAATCACTTTAATCAGCTCGAGAAAAGTTGTAGGAATATAAAACTTCATAAAAATTTCATAACCGTGGGAGTAATAACTAACCTTGTTGGCAGTTTGAGGTTTTCTTTACAGACAACTCCGTAATGATTACTGTCCTATTCAAAGTGAATCGTTATCTACAAGGTTGATGCGGGAGGTATTTTTCTCTTTGAATGAATTGAATTTTAATTAAAAAAGTCTTTTCATCTGAATGTATCTTCTGAAGCTCTGCGCTTTGTGTATACTTTTGAAAAAATGCGCCCTGCAACGCATTGATCTGAGGTCCTAACATTCTCAATCACAGCAGGTCACGTTGCGTTTCTCCAGAAACAAATATTCTTTTCTGTCTAAAGACTGGCAGGGCTGGTGATAGAAAATCTGACATCGTTAGCAGAGCAGGTATGAGCCAAAGGCGAGAAGTAAAGAAGTTTGTGAGAATGTACAGTATCTCACCATACTGACGAGATGGGAGCTCCACTCGCTCGGCGGGGTGTGAAATAGGGAAGGATCTGAGCATTGAGCAGAGGTGAGAAGAGAGGTACAGAGGGAAGCTGATGTGTGAAACCCGAGGAGTGGGAGAGAATCAGGTAAAGACACTGAATAGATGAGCGGGAGTATTCTGAGCTGCAGTGCTGTCCTCTGTTGGATCAACCATCAACTCCAAAGTTGTATTTACATTCAGTGTTGCTCATCACAATCCATTGTGTGAATTCCAGGTCTAACAAACCCGTCAGTTTATTTCCTTCCTCATTAAACACTTGTAAAGCTGATTTTTTGCTCATATGTACTTACTAGCAATCTTCTTCTTTACTTCTTTTGCTGGTAGCCTCAGAGGGCACTTTATCGCATTCCTCCAGTGGAAGGGCACCTTAGAGAGCACCGCACATTATCATGTGTTTCTACATAACTGTGGGTGGGATTGTGTATGTGTACAGTTATTTTATAGGGCTGCTACAGGCAAAATATTCTGGGTACCGGCTTTATTCTCTCACTGAGTGTTTTTTAGATACGCTCAAAGCTATGGATACAGAAACATTATGCAAGCATTTGTATTTCTTTTGCAAAATTTTGGATTACAATGCACTCATACACCACAAAAATATCGACAGCTGTACTAAGAATTTACTGTGATTACATCACTTAGGATCTAAAACTAGCAACTTACGCTGACATAGGCAATACACATGGGGGTTTGGGACAGAGGGAGTCATATGCTCTATAGATTGTGAAGAGTCATGAAGTAAATTTGTGATTTGTTATACTGGGCTATGTAAATTAAACTTGACCTAACTACTGCTAATAGGAAGGCTTTTTAAGCACATCTTTATTCTTTTGGCTTTGAAGATTTCTCACCAATTTACAAATCTGACATCAGTATGTACTTTGGGCAAATAAGGTGAATTCATTGTTTGTTTGTGGCGGACTTTCAGATTTTCAGGCTGATGGGTTTTACATCTTCTCGCGAAGGTTTGAAAACCTATTCCTCAATATAACCATGTATCATTTTTGACATGCATGCCATTGCTATATGTGCCTTCTCCATTATAAAAATAGTATGATATCCATTTGGTTTCATTTAACACCCAGTCCTCTCAGCTAAAACAGAACCGCCTGCAGCAGCTGTAAATCTGCAGCTCCATGACTGAAACATGCACCACAGGACGTCTCACTGCATAGTTTATCTTCATAATGAAAAAGTGAAATGGCCCGTGGACTTGCTGTATGCTGCATGTATGTGTTACGACCCACCAACTTGACTGATTTTAACTATGCAGTTATCAACACATAGAGGTTATGATGGGTGCACGCTCTTATAGGTTGTTTTAATTTTAAGTGAATGCAGCATAAATAAAGAGTGAGGTGCTGTGCAGTGCCAGTCAACTCCCCGACTTTATAATTAATTGAGCACAAGATTATTCCCAAGCTGCAACAAGCAAATTCTGGCACAAATACGGCTGATTCTGAAAACAATGTCTGAAATATTTACTTCATAAGTCATTTAAAAAGTGACAACTTTTATGCTCATGTCATGCACACAATCCATATGGGTTTAAGGGCAACTAAAGTTCAGTTGAAGCTGTCAAACATTTCGTTTTATTGAAATATTCCAGGTTGTTCTGCAGCACAGTCTTAAACAAGATACTCTGCCTTCTCTCCCCAGCTTGGCAAACAAAATGTGCTGCATAAACAAGGCTCCCTCTCAGAAGCACAACTCAAGTTTCTCATAATCACCCAGCCAAAATAAATCAGCATATATGGAGGACATTTCAATATAAAGCACAGTCCTCACATCCTGGTAGACAAGACAGTAAAACCTGCTCACACACCACACAAGAGATAAAAGAAACCCACTGTTAACAATAACCAGGTTTTCACAGTTAATTCTCACAATAAAAATATTCAATCATACTTTTGCGGTGCATGTCCATCACATGTCTCTATGCATTACATTAGCTGATATATTTGACCATCTTACCATGACACATATTCTCAATAGGCTACTGTGAACTTTGTGTTGTAAAGCCAGGCACTAATAATTCCAGGCTGACAACTAAAAGCTGCGAGGGATTGTGGTGGTGGAGTGGGGGATGACGTTCAGGCATACATGTGAAAAGGTTACCAGTGTGGGAACCAAGGTGAGCTGCTTAGACAGCGAGTCTGAAGGTTAATCTTGTTCATGCGTGTGGGCAGCATGTGTGCGTGTCTTCTCGAGGGGATCACTGTGTGTTAGACTTGTTTGTAATCTGAAGCCATTCAGCCAATTTACGCTAACAGAAAATGACATTGGTGACAGGGCCCGATTCACTGAGCTGGCCGGTGGACTGGTGAAGAGGCCCCACGCTATTGATCCATGGTCACACATGCTGCCTGTTGTCAAAGCTTCAATTCACTGGAAATTAGCTAGATGGCACAGTGAAGAGGTTTGAAATTGCTTGGAGAGTGAGGGCTTGTCAGTGAAGGCTGAATATTAAACACAATCAATCTCCCCAGCTCTTCTCTGATCTTGTACAACACAAGTACATGCACTTTGGTTTTGGTTGCTGTTGATGTATGTGCACTGTTTATGCTTCTGTTGGACCCCCCACAAGTGCAACTACTATGTGAATGTTGACTCTTCATGAAAACCAATGAAAAGTTGGTTTTCTTCTTTACATTTCAAATGATCAGTGGCAGACCATGCTGACCTCTGTGACAAATGCATTGCATTTCTGGTGGCTGCTTCACAATTATAGACACCCCATAGGTCATCAGTTGAATGCTAAATTCTCAGGTAGCATCAGAACTGACTATTGAAAGAGATCATTGCACGGAAGGCTTTTATCAACACGCAAGAATGTAAATACATCCATTGGCTATTGGTGAAGAAAATCCGACCATAGACAATACAGATACAAATCTTGAGGATTGTGACTTTAATTTGAAACATCTTTGCAGGAAGTGTTAAGACTGGAGGAGACATTGAGGTTGCATTCACAGCAAATAACATCAACAGACAATAACAGTGTGACCAGATCGGACAACTGGAAGAAATAAAGTTCTGGGTCTGAGGATGCATTGAAGTTGAGATAAATTTGAGGATTTGGGTTAAAACTATAACACGGATCTTTTTCTATACAGTGGTGCTAGTACTTTAATTAAAACATATCAGAGCTTGAAGGATAGGATAGGATTATATATGAATTGATATCCTGTTATGTACAAACTATTCAGCTGCATTTCTTCTGTGTCTATGACACATTCCAGCTAATGCACTGCTGGTAAAAGCCTTACTGCCTTCACTCCTCTTTGAGAGACTTTATGACACCAGAGCAGTCAGCGAGCTGGCCCCGTTTGGCTCGTGAGATATTGCGGTTATTAAATTTGGGTTTTGTTGTTGACAGCGGTCGTAATTTGCGGCTGAGCAGTGAACACGGCCTCGTGCGAGTGAACATTGTTGATAAACAGGATATAACATCGCTGAACGAAGGAAAAGAGGAGGAGGTAGGGAGAAATAAAAAGAGAGTAAGAGGCCACACTGATCATCCTGAGACCAATATTTTCAGTTTCTTTTATGTCTCCTTTTGGTTTTTAAGAGCCTATACGATTCTCCATTCTTTTCCGTGCATCAGTTTTATAGATTGCTGTTTCACATCATCCTTCAGGTATATGAAAGTCTCACCGGTGACTCTGTGCACAAGTTTAAAGTAGGCATGACGGATTTGTCTTTTGCTTTACAGCCCTCCTTTCTGCTGTGGTCCAGAGATGCCATTGAACTAAAGACAAGCTGTCAGGGATAGTTAATGAATCTCTTTGTACTGGTTGTTTAAAACAGAGGCATCAGTTAAATATTGTGTAGAAGTACATGGGTTCAAACAGTAAACAGCAACCTCAACACCTCAACTGTGCAACCTGTAAGTTGCGTTTTTGTTGTTGTTGTATTTCTGATAAAGATGACCGCCCATTGCCTCAAACCCTTTCAGTTTTTAAAACAGGCTGAAGCTAAACATGTCTTGTTAACTCAGAACCATAGTTGGATGTAGTGGAC
Organism: Diplodus puntazzo; assembly: GCA_963678695.2. Classification (NCBI taxonomy): domain Eukaryota; kingdom Metazoa; phylum Chordata; class Actinopteri; order Spariformes; family Sparidae; genus Diplodus; species Diplodus puntazzo. The sequence continues at coordinate 18,835,920 of OZ023168.1, read as the reverse complement.
ATGTTGAGTTTATTTTGGTACGCTTTCCTCAAAAATGATGACTGGACGTATGTTATGTCTTTTCTGGAGTCTAAGACATATGAAATAACTAAAGTTAAACATACAGCACATAAAATAGTACTACTCTTATATAACTATCCTTATATAACGTAACGATTCACTCCATTCATTACTGTTATAAAAGAGATTGGTAACTCTCAAACAATGCATTCTGGGAAGCCTGCTAATTTGCTGGCCCCTCCCTTACAGAGACATGCTAATTAATTTTGTGCTTCACATTCTTAAACCAAAAAACTGAGTAGTTTTCTTGCCTAACCAAATTATACGTCGATGGTCTGGTACGCCGCATATGATGCGCTGCAACGGTGATGTCAGTTTTATGGATCTTTTTCGCTTCGTTCAGCTTTTTTGGTTTTTACAGCCTTGAAATATTATATCGATTTGTTATTGTTTCACTCACAGCTCGTACCATTTCTTCAGGGCCACAGGAGGCTGCTGCCAAAAAACGCTTGAGGAAAACTATAGAATGGTGTGGAAAAAAAGAGATCGAGATAAAAAGAATGAGAGAGAGCGAGGGAGTCTACTGGGAGCCTGGCTTAACCATTGTCACGAAGGTAAATTGAGATGAATTGTCTCAACGCCGAAGTGCAAAGGCTCCGGAACATCAAGAGGACTACAAAGTCCCCATACGTGCCTCAGATCAGGGCTCTCAAAGTCAAAATAGCTCAGTGCCACTGCTGGTATTGTCATGTCATAGGAAGACCATTAAAGTACTGCAAATGCTACTCCTAATCTTAAATAACTTGTGGAAGCCTTACGCTGAACAAACAAATGAACACTTGTGTGTGTGTGAGTGGTCCTGGTGAAGTGGCCAGGAGGCCGGCGGTTTAAAACACCTGCCTTAGATTTTTTATTTCCCATCAACCCTCCCTTCTTCCTTCACTACCTCTTTCAATCATCTTAAGGCTCCATCTTTTTCATCCCCCCTTCCTTCTCTTCGCCTTTACTCACTCCCTTTCTCCCTGATTGCTGCTTTGCCAAGATGCTTCTTTAATCACATGCTTTCATCCGCGGGAACCCCTTTCCCCTCACACGCAGAAATGTACGGACCCTCGCGCACACATTCTTTATTAGTGAGTTGTTTTGCATTTACATGTCCGCAATTTGCAGTTTTAGTGTCTCACGGAACAGCTTCCAGTCTAAGTATAGACACATAATAAAGATCCACAGAGGCTCGCTTATCGAATGAGCAGCATCAGATAGCAACGTGGCTGAGAAGAATCTGTGTGAAGCTCGAGGGTTGCTTCTGAGATTTAATGCATCGTGGGAGTCATCATGGGGCTTAGACAGCTGCGCCGAAACACCTAATTCTGTTATAAATCATCAGTGTGTAAGTTCGCCCTGATTGATTAGTTTGGATTGCTGTAATCTATTTTGATCATCACCGCTGTGTCAAATTGTCTACCTTCACTGTTTTTCAGTTTTGTCGAATTTAAACAATAGGACGTGTAATTTACTTGAAATGGCTTTGCTAAACATATTCTTATGTAACAACGGAAAATCTATATTTGTTATTTCTGTTAATGAATCCCATTAAGTGGCTGAGCCAACAACGCGTCAATCTGCCTCACAATACTATACGAGTTTTCTGCCGTGGCCTGCCATTGGTTCTCAGCTCAGAGCTCATTTGCTCCCACTTGAATATTAGTGTGACTTACTAGATGTAGACTGTTACAAAGTCTGCCACTGGGGGCCTCTTTGAGAGGGCATTCTCTTTCCTTCCGCTATCTGCATGTTACTGTTTTCAAAATCCCCGTCCCTACAGGAGACAACAGGAACCCTGAGCCAGCAACCCTTTGTGATGAGGTGGAAAAGTTGGATGTTTCCCAGCCAATATCGCAACTCTTGAAAGAGGCCGTAGCTGTTTGATTGTGACTTTGAAACATTTTTGGCAGTATGGTTGCAACAAAAATGCCCTACATAACAACATGTAACAAGTATTGATCATGTTTCTTATTGGCCGTGTGTGAGTGGATTGTAATGTGGCATGAAAAATGATACCATCTCCGTCTCTTTCGTTTGCTCATGCCTGTGGACGATGTGTTAGTTAGTTGTGAAGGACTCGGGTCAGATTTTTCACGAACAGTCCAAAGGATGTGACTTGATGCATGATCTCGATATCTTGTCCTCTAAAACAAACCAAGGACCAGCTTCCAGCACAGAAGCTCAATTTTTCAGTAACTACTTACAAGAAGCAAGTAATCGAAATTTGTCAATTTCTTCATCTATGCTTTTCTCGCCATGTCTTCCCGCCTCAAATAAATGTTTCTGTGCAGCGCAACAATATGCAAATGTGAGCATTAGATAGGCCTATTCATCACTCCACCCCTCAGTGGGCATTTGTGCCAGTGTGCATGCACACACACACACATGCTCATTCAAGGATAAAAATCACACTGTATATGTGTGAGTGAGAAAGAGAGAGAGAGAGATGAGCCATGAGGCTTACAATATGGCAGCTGCACTTGTCTTCAAACACAGAGTTGCGTAACTTGAAATATTGAGCATGAAAATGTTTTTGCTGCTGTGCACAAAATTGTCGTATCCACAAGTTTTTTGTGTAAAGTAACACTTTGGGAGGGCGAGTTTTAACCGTTCAAAGAATAGGTTTGATGGGAGAAAATAGGATTCCAAATACAACCTCAACAACGTACATTTGAGAGATTAGACAGCACGAAACCAAAATTGCGTTTCTAATATGTGTGTCAGTAAGGTATTGTTCTACCACCAGCCTCGATAAAAGCATCAATGTTCCTGTCAGAGATTCTCTAAACTCTACTGGATGGATGAACACTAATCTTCAACATGTCATTCCTAATTTGGTGTTTTGTAACACATTGCCTAAATCAGATGATACATAATTACCGTAATTTCCGGACTATAAGGCGCACCTGAATATAAGCCGCACCAGCCAATTTTAGGGAAAAACACAAATGTGTACATATACAAGCCGCACCCGATTATAAGCCGCAGGTGTTTTAACGTTTAATTACCATATGTAAAGGCTCGTGCACAGAGGAGATTGTCAGGAAAGAGACTGCTGTTTGGGGAAGCTTCCATTTTATTAACATTTCAACAAACAAGTTGCATATTTGCACAACCTATGACCACGCAAACGTCAACACGCAAGAGTCAGAGACGCACAAACAGACGCACAAAGCTGCGGACTGGTTCGCACGGACAGTTAAAGACAACATGAATGTCATTTAATTCAACTAACAGCGAAGTAAAGTGAGAAACTTCTCTGTCAGACTGACAGACAGCTGTTAGCTCCGTTAGCACCGCCACCTGTCTGACTATGTGTTGTTAGCATAACAAACCTGAATCACTGACGTTGATGACGTCCACCGACAGAACAACGCGTTCCCTCGACGCAGAACTCCGAATGCTCAATGACGGTGTAGGGTCGACGACGTAGCTACGCTGTCGCCGCGACGCAGAAGCGTAATAATAAACCAGGCGTTAAAGGTGGGGGACGTAACCTGTACAATCCATAGATTGAGGAGGTCCCCTAGTGGCCGTTAGCTGTAAAAATCCATAAATTAGCCGCACCGTTGTATAGGCCGCAGGGTTCAAAGCATGGGGAAAAAGTAGCGGCTTATAGTCCGGAAAGTACGGTAATCCAGATCACTTGGATAATAAACTCCTATTTTTATTTTCTATAATTAAGTGACTCATATTAGCTGAAACAAAAAAGCTACATTCCCTGAAAAGAATCACATGTCAAAAACAGTCACTATCAGCAGCTTTCACTGGTCAAACCAAGAAGATGTATATGACCCAGGAGATAACCCCATTCCCTGCTCACACCCTTGCATTTTATAGTACTTCACTCCTCTCTCCCGGGGGAATCGTTAATATCTTAACACAGCATTTTCTTAAGGCTCAGACCAATTAGGGCTTGATTGATATGGCTGGTATTACCACCCTAATAGTTGAGGTGGATTAATGAGAGGTAGGAGCCCACCCCCTCTAACCTGATGCTGTCTTTGGAGCCGCAGGCAAAATAGCAATATCTAATGAATGATGAGATCTGCCTTCATAATGGCGCATCTTTTGTGAAGCCTGTGCATTCTAGGTTGTCAAACAGTTAAAAGTGACAAATCAACTTTACATCAACAATTTCCAGTTCAGACAAGGGGGAAAAAACTTTGGAGGACTGTGAGACAGGTTTTTTTTGTGTGGCAGCCTGGCCACTGCTCCAGCATAGTTCCATTATACCACTGCAGATGAATAGGGTGCAACAGGATGGGCCGCTTGGATCTCGCTGGTTGCAGCGCTGTCCAGAAGGGCACTGAGGGTGCGTAGCGGGCTGAGTCCAGTCCAGTGATCCGTGGATGGAGGGGGCAGAGTTGTCCGTCAAGTGGCTCCAGAATGTCCATCGCCTCATTGCAGGGTATGAATCTCTCCACTGCTTCTCTGCCTGCAGGTTGCTGAAGAAAAAAAGGGAGCTGGCTACATGGTCTCAGGGCAATTTATACTCAAGGTGAGACCATGAGTGCGACCCACACGTGAAGTGGGCCAGAATTAAAGCTGGGCACAGCACAACGCACACGACGGATAAACCCACTCGAGATAGCCTGCTTGGTTCCAGAGCATGTATTCGCATGTTCTCCAGTGCTTGCATGGGTTTCCTCAAGGTACTCCGGTTTCTCCCAGTATCAAAACATGTACCTTAGGTTGATTCTCCAGTCAGTGCCCTGGACCAAAAGCACTGGCTAAGATCTGGAGTTTGTGCCCAGGCACATCCATGGACCCACTGCTTCCTCGGGATTGGTTAAATGCAGAGTACCCACTTTCACTATGTTGTACATTGTATGATATGTGATCAAATAAAGATTCTTCCTCCTCCTTCTTGCTTAAGCATAAAGGAAACAGAACCACTAAATGCATAATATGCTTGATATGTCAACAGCTAACAAAATATAATAAACTATCCATTTTCCAAAGAGAGACACCCTTTGTCACAATAAAAATCACATCTGAGAAACATTGATTTGAATGCACATCACGAGCGAGACATTGCTGAAGCTGAACATAGCCGTCACCGGCCGTGACCTTTCAGCAGATAACATTCTAATCCGAACAGGTACAACTCTCCAGGGATCTCCAGGCACTTCTGCCATCTCGTCTCCCACAGGAAGGAGAACCATTCTGGGACGCAGCCTGAAGGGAGAAGAGGATGTGGATAAGGAGACAATGACATTTCTTTGCACTGGGAGCTGGTCCTGCATGGATTACTGCCATATTTGAGTCCTCTGGCAGTGGCTGTTGGTAATAGACCATCACCTTTTGACCTCTTGTGTCCTCTCTTTTTTATTTAGCTCGTCTCTCCTAACTGTGTTTAAGAGCAATGTCTTGAATTAAGAGTGAGTAAGGTGGAAGTCTGCAACTTTGTGTTGACATACCTCAAATATAAATATGACAACTAAACATTAAGCATTCATTAGAATATTAAAATGGCAATGTTTTGCTACTCAGGGTTAGTTTGCTCTCGATAAAATCACCAGAGTGGGAAAAGACTCATGTTACACTAGAAACACCTCATTTTGAGCCGCCTCATCCGAGTGAACCTCGCGTCTCTGGCGCGCCTCCCTTCCTGCCTCTGCACTGATAAACCACACACACAGGAAAAGTCAATTTCAAGGTCAAGAAAGTACGGGGATATATGGTTGCGTCACCATGAACAAGAGTGCCCAGTCTCTCCAGTCACATTACGTCGTATCTTTTTTTTTAAATATTTCCTGCAAACCATAAATCACATGTTTAATCTCATCTGCACCAACGCTCCATAAAATCTATGACATTTTGTACTAATCAATGACTTCATGGGTGGGTGCGGTTGCAGGAGGAGAGCGTAGCGGCCCTTTCTGGGACATAACCGCCACAATGAGAGCTCACATTGGCGGTGAGGAAAATGTCACGTCTCATTCATTTTAAAAATGATTTTTTTATAGCGTTCCTGCGCCACATGACGGTGTCAACACATGGAAATAAGGACAACCGTACGATGTAAAGTGACAAACGCCAGCAGGTGGATCTGACCCTGCAGTTTTCTTTTTCACGATGAGTGGAAAAAGAGTGATGGAAGGATGAGGTGAGACAGGGAGGATGAACTCAAAAATGAAAGTGGATGAACATCTAGCTGGCAAATTAGCGGTAGTGAAAGTTAACTGTCCGTTTTTTTATGAGCGCTTCTAAATGCGTCATGCAGATTTTTATTTGAAGGAAATGAAATGTGTCTTTTCTGCTAAATATCACACTTCTCTCTTTCTCTCTGCATGACTGACCCATATGCAGCCGCAGCGTCTGAGCAGCTGCGTTTGTCATGATTACCTCCTTCTCAAGTCACTCAGTGCCACGCTTGGCTTGGCATCAGCATGTTAAGTGCAGCTCAAGCTCAACGCGCACACACAAATGCTACACGCGCTTTCACAAAGTACGCATAGGCTGCATGTAACTTACTGATGCGTGGAGATGCACAGCGTTTCGGTGGCGGATCTCAGAGAGCTTCAGAGAATATTTCACATGAAAAATCAGCTGTGTAGATTTGATAAAAACTGGGCTGTTTTAGGAAATAAAAAATGTGATCCAGCGTGTTTGGAGTTGAGCACCTCCACAAGAGCCTGCGACGGAAGTTACCTAGGCAGCTGGCTCTCGCTGCCTCGCTGGTCGTCTTACAGACCCCTCTTTTCTCCAGTCACACACTGCAGCCAGCGCAGTGGACGAATTCAGCAACATTTCTGTCCACTGTATCGTATTAAGTCTGTTATATTCCATTATTCAAGTGAAGCACTCCTTTAAAGGAACAGTATGACATTTTGAGGGGGAGATTTAGATGAGAAGATGCACAAGACTCTCATGTGTCCATTAGGCTCGGATAGCTAAGATCAGCAGACACTGACGAGCGCCATTGCCCCTGGGGGAGTGTACTTTGTTTGTATGGTGTTTGGGTGGGCGGTTCATGTCAAAGAGCATCTACATGAATGCCAGGACCCAAAGTTTTCCCTGCAGCACCTTGCATTGTAATGAGACGATGCCCACAAATGCATGTGCTCCTCTAATTTATTGAAGTCTGGTTACGGTTAACTCGGCCTGCGTCATGATCAGGACTTGCAATGACGGTACGGAGTGTAGCGATTTTCTGCGAGAGCTGTCACAGACTTTATTTACAGACTTTGATAAATCATGCAAGCCGTATGCGCAGACTGAGCTTCTCAGCTGAACCCCGTACTCACTGGACACAACATTATGGTACTAAATACACCCAGCACTGAAGTCACTTCCACTGATTGCTGCTGCAGTCGGCTTTATGGTCACCGACCTCAGCGGGGGCCACTGTTGTTTGTCAAAAATGATTGTGCTAAATTAGTGTGCTTCAGTTGCTGGTACAGGCATATATGTGCCACTTAGGGGGTGGTTTTGGCTAGCTTTCTCCTAAGCTTGTCACAAACCAGCTTTGTACTTGATACATACACTTGAGAGGTGTATCAAACAAAGCAAGTAAGATTATTCCCAAAATGTTGAACTGTTCCTTTAAGGAGGTGGACAGCCTCATCTGAGTTGCATTTTAAGCATCAGGATGAATGCTGCACAGGGCCGAGTTTGACATTAAAGAGTAATGAACTGGAAAAATTGGGGCATAATTTGAATTTTAGAAAACCATTATACCGGTGAACTCTAGATGAGGAAGAGCAGGAGATTTAGTTTGATAAAAAACTTTGCACTGCAAACATTTCATTTAGGCTACGGGGAGCACACAAACACACAAATTCATACAGGGACAGAGACCGACAGAAAAAGTCCTGAGAAAGTTCAGATGGATCACCTCTTCTCTCAGCTCCTTTGTTTCGTGTATTTTTATCAGAGAAAGACAAGTCCATGGCTTTAAGTCAAACAGAGGGAGCGAGTATTTCTTTTCGAGGACAGGAAGTGATTTGGATTTCTGAAGATGCATACTGGTGCTGGAACACAAGCAGTTTTGGATCTATCCCTGAAACAACTGTTATGACCCAGATTTAGATTTAGCCTATTTTTAACCTCATTCACTGCCAATGCCAGTTATAGCCTACTTACAAAGTGGGAGATCGGGCTATAGCCTTATGGGTAATATTAAAAACTAGTTATTGATAAATCACTCAGTAATCTTTAGCAACAGTGGCCCTGAGAGCTCAACGCAACTTAAGAAAACACATGCACGCCATTGCATGTGTTACAAACAAGGGTCGTCAGGGCTCAACTGTACTGATTCTTTCCTCACTGTCTCTGAAGCTCAACAGCACACGGGCAGAAGTTGTCTTTCAGAGCTGAGGCAACTTCTGATAGATTTAAAATGTTACCTCCTTTTACTCTAGGGTTGCGAAGTATGCAGATGACACCACAATCTTCTGGTGAATTACAAACAGCAAAAACAGTTCATATTCGGAATCAAGAGTGTTAGCAAAACCAATGGACTGACAACAGGAAGAAAAGACAACCCCCATGATGTCAGTGGAGCTGAGGTGGAACAGGTGAATGGTTTTAGGTTCCTTGGAATCGAAGTCACAGGCAACCTGCCGCGACTTTCACACATGTGATGTGATTAGACGTTATGTGACTGATGAGAAGAAGTTATGCCATACCAGATGAGCAGAGAAAATGAACTGCTGCTGTACTATCAAATCAGAGAGTGGGAGAAAATAGAGGGGTGGCAAGGCTGGAAATAGAGCAGTGGCTTGAAATGGGGTGGCGCATCAACGAGCACCGACACGCGTCTAGCTGGCGGTGTGGGTGGCGTGGCGTGGCGTGGCGTGGCGTGGCGTGGCGTGGATGATAGGGTGGGTGTTAAGTGGTGGTGGTTGTGGCACTTTAGCAGGGAAAGCAGCTATATAGATGAAAGGTTTTCAACTTTAAATTGAACCCACAATGACAAGAACAAATATTTATTTCAAATTCTCTGTTATCAAATGCACTCAAGTACGGCTACATACTCTCACTGAAGGCCAAATTATCCGCAACACTGCTACAATATAAAAACTGACTGCAGTAAACCACCAGATCTTTGCTGTAAATTGTCTCTAAGCAGGCCTCTGATAATTCTGGTTTAGCCGAGTGCACATTCCGTCTGGGAGTTTCAATGACCTGGAAGTAGGCTGCTGGAGTCGGTCCCACAGCAACCAGAGTATTTAGTTGAACACAGTGACACCACGTGCCTTAAATACACATGTCATGTCAGTGAGAGGCACAACATTCCCATTTTACACGTAGTGTATGTTAGCATGGGGCATTTGCATTTACTGTTGCTTGTGCGTGTGTCACGAGAAGAGGAAGGGGGAGGAGTGAAGTAGCCAACATGATGCTTGGCAGCAGACAGGATGAGTCTCCACAGTGACATGATGTCATTGGCACACAGTGCAGGTGGTCAGCTACACACCCACTCACACACATTACAATAAATGAAATGTGTTTTATTACGAATCCATTTCCATGTTGTTATTCCCCGTCACACTGTAGTGTGTCAAGAGCCCTCTAGGGTCACATGGCAGGAAAACGAAATTGGATGTTGAACCCTGTGGGACAGGACAGGTCATAAGAACGAAAAAAAAAGGATAAATATTCAATAAAATCAGATGTAAAAGAAGTACTAAAACCAGGGGGTCAATGATGAATACATTGAAATTGATTTAAATGACCAGCTTTGGTTATTTGCAGTTCAAATAAGTGGAACGTCCCATTGTTTACCCCTCGATATGGAAAGTAGCTCCTATAAACCACTGCCAGCTTACCAGCCTGGCCTGAGGTCCTGGGAGTGCTAATAAAAGTACAGTTGGGTGAACATAATTCTATGAATGGGCTGTAATCCATCTCTTTCTGCCAAGTCTCAGTCAGACACAAAAACTTTTGGAGACCATTAAATCGAAAGACTTATTCGCGATTGACCGAGCATTTAACAGCACCACCCTAGGGGGCACAGACTGCCCACTAAAAATCAGTCCAGAAAGCCTCACCGGTGAATTCACTGGTGAATTTATTACATAAAACTAAAGATCCAGAGGTCTGATTGTGAAAAACCTTTACCTGATTAAAACATGTAGGTAAAACAACTAGGATCTAAAAATGAGGCATGTTCACACGTTTTTTTGGAGCTACAATATGTATGAATAATAATCTCTGTGGCTGTTGTTTTTATTTCAGCCAGCCCACAGTCTCTTCTTGCTTTTCTATGTCTTTCAGTCTTCTTCCTCGCCCCTCTCCAAATCATGATGGAGCAGATACTTGGCCGGTGTTGACCGTGTTAATAACAGTGAAACATACCTCGTCCGCTCGGGGCCACACAAATCAGAGTTGAGATTCCAATTGGCTGCACTGACTGCCACACCATGGAGAATTAATGCCTCGACATTTTCACACTCGTCACCTCTTCAGCCGTTACTCAGGGTGGAGGATTAGGCGGCGAGTGGCCTCTGACAGTGTGATGCAGCAGACGTAAGGGATGTGAAAGAGCTGTCTTAATTAGAAAGGAGGAGGTGTCCTATCTATTAGCTCCCTGGAGTGTTAGAGGCATGCATTGTGATGTTCCAGTTGATTCGTCATTGTTAAAGACGTACCTAATCACTTGGGCCTCGTGACTAATCTCAGGTGACTCTATCATGTATACAGCGCTACTGAGCAGCTCACTACCATCCAGACATGAAGATGTAATAAGCAGTGGATACTTTTTGATTCAGCCAAACAAGCATTGCTCACCACACGCTGTGGCGTATGTATAATTAATATGGTATCGACAGAGCAACAAAAACTACAAAAGTAGTAATTGGCCTCATTTATTTAACATTTGTATCCAAAGCAGTTTACACTTTTCCTCTCATTCACCCATTCACACACTAGAGCCTTGTCCTGTCAATAAATCAGCTGGTCCTGATGGTTTAGACCCAAGTTTTGTGCAGATTTGCAATAAGTGTATCTCTGACCTGCTGACGCCCATTTTAACCTGACTATAAAAAATGGTATTATGCCTGGTGTGTGAATAGCAGCACATGTGGATTGTTAATTGGAGGGTGGAGATCCATGAAATCCCAAGAGTTAAAGTAAAGAGTTAAACATATAAATGTTCAGTTTCAGATAGGGCTCATAAATATTCAACTAAAACTAAAATGATGTGCTTCCCAAGTTTGAAGAACACAGATGATGGTGCCCATGAGATTGTTATTTTAAATGAAAAGGGTACTGAACAAGTCTCAAATTATAAATTCCTTTTTTTTTCTCTTAGAAGAAACCTGTTTTTTAAACATCACATCAAATGTCTTAGAAAAGAACTAAGGGGGAATTTGGATTCCTGTTATAGTAACGATCCTGGTCTGTGAGCAATCCCAACAGAGAGGACTCTGAACCAAGAAACCGCTGCTGCTTGCAACTCCCAAGGATTCTCAGTCTCTGCTATCTCACCACAGCTTACAGTCTCAACCGCTCTGCCTCTACCAATCTGCCCTCTGCCAGTAGCCGCTATTGCAATAAACCTGATTGAACTTTAATTCTTAAATACTACAAGCCTTAACAAGGTTAGGCTACTAGCAGGCCACAATGTAACGTGAACCTACCTGTACAGTGAACATTTATCTTATTATTAGTGGACAGTGGACGAGCCATGCTATACTTGAACACCGGATTTCCAGCCTGTGGAATAAGTAACTGATGATTCACTCTGGATACTCTTTCACTCCTCTGTCGGCATCCTGACTGAGGACCACCTCGACCGAGCAGCTGTTTGCCAAATGGGAAATTGTTCCTGGGTAGGGAGTTTCCATGGTGACCAGCCTCAACTTCTGATGTGTCAGGCTTACACTGCGTGCAGGCACACAGACACACACACACACACACAAACACACACACATGCACATGCACCGGTGTGGCCATGTACAGAGCAATGACAAACAGCATTGATTCCCCCGGTGCCTGCCAAGATGAGGTTAAGGAATTGCTTCAGTGCGCTGCGACAATTACCACTCCATTAGAGCAGATAGATATCACAGAGAACAACTTAACTGCGACCTGTACCACACACACACACACACACACACACACACACACACACACACACACACACACACGCACAAACACACAGACATTGCTATTGGCTTCCTGCCATCTACACTATCACCAATACAACTACTGCTAGCACATTCACCAGTACGGGACGGTGCTGTATAGAGTGATTGTATTTATTTGCAAGTGATTTTATGGTCACAATGTGCATATTAATTTTAGCAGGCTGAATAATTAATAGCTGGTGCAAGGCAAGGGCATTCCTCGCACACCCTAGAGCGAGACGGAGAGGAGGGGAGGAGGGGAGAAAAAGCCATGAGTGAATTATCCACAATCTTTTACAAAACGAATCATGAGTAACCTGATAAGACGACAGGGCCAAAAGAGTAAAATATTGAGATAAATGTAATTCCTCTCTTAAATGAACACATTAAGATCATAATCTTCATTATTATTATTGACAAGGTCAAATTCCATCCAAAATGACAAGTGCGACACCACCCTCCGCCTCAGAAACAAATGAAGACAGATTGCTTTCCCCTATCTTATGCATTTCAAACAGAATTCCCTCCTTTTCATTGGCAGAGGGATTATGTCATCGACTGAGACATGAGAAGAGAGAGTGGTTTGCAGACACATTTCTTTTTCATGCTCCTGCTGCCATCTTGTGTTAACAGCTGAGTATTACAGGCTAGACATTTATTGTATCATGTGCAAAAGAAATAGCTTGAAGGACATTCACACTCAATCTCTTCATGACTGTCATTCTTCAGATAGAGAATTCGGATGTCTACTTTAAAATCTCTGACCAAAGGACAGGGTGATACAGCAAGTTAGGACACTAGTTGGATTCCTATTTGCTTACACATGCTGTATGTAAAGCTTTCCTCCTGAATATCCACAATTGTATCAGTGCAATTAATCAGGTTTTTGGTGTCTAATCAGCCTGGATTACATTTTAACTGTTTCAACATCTGAGCCTGATCTGTACCTGAGCTTCAGCAGTGACACCAAAGCAATACTTTATTCGATTTTTCACTTTGCAAACTATGAATGTGTTTTTCTGCAAAACTCTTTATACTATTTAACAAAAGAAGCAGAAATACTTTAATGGTCAATATCAAATATTAAACACATGCAGTCCTACAAGAACAGAGTCAGAAATTGGCATTTTACGACTTTTTCATCCCAAATGATTGTTTCACTTCTTGAACATACCTCAAAACTCACCAAACTTGGAATATACGTCACACCTGCCGAAAAATTTCATAATCTATTGTCGTCCTCAATTTCCACCACTAGGTGGCGCTATAATCAAGGAAAGTGCTTTTTGGCTTATAAATCGCATATAATTTGTCGCACATTCTAAAAGTGTTGCATATCTCCACGTTGGTCTGTCTGAATGACATGAAACCCAGGTGACTACTTCCCCATCACCCACTAAGGCTCTCTGAAAACCGACTAAACGTACTTTTTCCAACTCCTCCTAGGCCATTTCACCGATTTACACCAAACTTTGCAAGTAGCATCTATGGACAAAGCTTATCAAAAGCTTTCACCAAAGTCACACCTGGTGGCGCGCTCCATTTTGATGCTTCGCCATAAAACCATCAACTAAGTATAACTTCCACATACAATTTGCCATCTACTCCAAATTGCTCAAACATGTAGAGGGTCTTTGTTGTTCTTAATGGTTTTACCAGATATAACTGGTAATTCTATACAGGCAGCTTGTTGTGTCCTAGTGACCATTGGAAGTGAAGCGATTGTTCAACCCGATTCATTTAGACAGAGGCCTGGTCTTGTTAGTTCAAATTAACTGCCTGGGGGCGTTGCCAAGATGGCTACCTATGGTGGCAAGACTAAAAGGACTTTAAGTAAAACGATTTAATCATATAGGGGGAAATACACTTAGTGTATTTTAGTAGAAGTACAAAACCAAAATGGAGCTCATCAAGGACTTGAGAGAGCTGTAAAGAGCTCAAGCTCAAAACTGTCAGCTTCAGGTTATAAATCTTCACACTGAGGGAACTGACAGAAGCTAGGGGTCAGCTGGTGAAGAGAGACTTCAAGGGTTTAAAAATCTGTCAAAGACGGAAAGCAAAACACTCCAGAGAAAGATGAGATGAATACAGCTTCTCTACGGAGAGGCCTGCAAAGAAATGGTGAGAGTTGAGTAGCTGCAGCAACTGACTTAAAGAGGCAGCTGACTTGCTTTTCATTTGCTCAGAGTTTACCTAAGTTGTGGTTATTCATTAAATTTATATAGGCTATTTTGAGGCAACTGTTTTATTTCGGACTTCCTTTTTGGCACTGGCTCATTATAAAATACATTTTATTTAAACGAAAACAGGGGTTAGACATAGATTTAGAAACTCTTTTGAATAATCTCATGTTTTTGTTGTTGTTGCATGTTTCTGGTGAAGATGCTAACCTGCAACCATTTTCAAATGGAAGTTTAAGTCTGATCTCAGAAGCATTTGCCCAGCGTATACTGATCAGAGTCTGACTGTAATATGCTGCAGTTGAGGAGACTGAAAGGTTCACTGCTCTTGTTCAAACATCAGAGTAAATGCCAATTCATCACCCTCGTACAATGCTTCACCTTCCCTAAAGAAAACATGTGCAACAGATCATAACCAGGGGTGTAGTTAATTTTCGGAGTGCACCTGAGACCCACTCACGTGTGCGTACACGCCCACGCCCACTGGCATGCAAGCATGCGGTTACGTTATTTTTAACAATTAACAGTTAATTCACAAAGACCCAGAAAAACATTTTACATGTCAGACATGTGGGTGCCACACACAGTTCTCCTGATATCTGTGATCCCTCTCCAGTGTTACTGGTGAGAAGCATGCTGTGATTCTCCTCGCAGACGCCAGTGGTTGAGCACGCTGCTCATCTCTGTCCTCACACTGACACTGGTCCTCGCCGCAGCTATCATCTGGAGACAGCCACAGAGCACAGCTAAAGCTGCTTTCATGGTAAACTGGAAGGGGTGATGGAGTTGGACAGGATTTCATGTATTCTGAGGATTTAGTTCCAAAAGGGATATCTTGTAAGGAGGGTCAGACCGTGAACCTTACTAAGGGTCCGTTGCAGGGCACAGAAAGTTTGTGGTGAAGATTTGACATGCCCATCGAACGGAGGCCAATCCAGGTTACACACAGCTGTTTGAATTAAAATGTTGTAACCCACAAGCATCACAAACTGCAATAATTAGAATTTAGCAAGGTGATTTTATATAGAGACTTATAAGTGAGCACTAGAGCTGCTTGTATGCAGAGTCAGTTACTCAAGCTATGTATTTCCTCCCTGTTTTCAGTATTTGTGCTAACCTAAGCTAACCTGCTGCTACTATAGCTACAGTTGCATGTCAAGCACACATGAGTGGTATCGGTCACATCATCTAACTTTCTTTTTCAGCTAGTGAGGGAATTTTGAAAATATCAATCTTTGGCTTTATATACAGAACCAGTCATGTGTTCATATGTTTTTGTCCACCTGTAATTCCAGTTTCAAGTGTCTAATCCGTATCTCATCCTATCTGATGGTTCAGGTGGAAGGAGAAACTCGGATCAGCTATGCTGCCTGGATGGCAGTATAGGGACATGCTGGTTTCAATTGCATTAAATAACTAGATTGATGTGGAATCTTTGTATCCTTTCGGGTTTTATGCATCACCTTTAGAGGGTGATGAAAAAAACTCATAACTCCTTCAGGAGGAGTGAAGTAAATATTGTTCATCTAAATGTTGATGTTGCTGCTTAACGCTGTGTAGACTTGTGAGACATACTGCCTTCCATTTACATGAATTAAGATGGCCACAAAATTAAGGGTTCGGCTCAGAGCTGGATTTACCTGTCTGTCAGATGTCTCCTGATACATATTTTCATGCTGACAATTGCTTAGTTAAAAGTTTGCTAATGGTGTTGTGTCCTGTGCCTGAAATTATACATGATATACTTGTCATCATGCTGAATTATAAACATCTTGTTTGTCCCTCTTATAGCTCAGCAGAAAAAAAAATGTGTGTTGGCAGTTGCAAATGTACATGTCCAAGTCGTATGCAGCAGCATTAAACACAGAATCATGGTTGTGTTCAGTTGTTGCGTGTAAGATGCATATTCACTCTCCTTGTTGCTCTGTTTTGGCCTCGACAACCTCACAAGGGGTCACACTGAACCAAAAGCGTCGAGTCGTGGGCTGGAAAACCAAAACAATGAGCAGAAAGAACAGATCTAAGCAGAACTGTAGAGATATGTGTTAATTCTCTGTGGGTTCATTGCACAACTAGCAACGACCTACACATAAACTTTAAATCTATTATTATACAAACATTTAATTCATGCAGCTTAAAGGGCTTGAAAAGGGTCAGTTATCTGGTTTCGCCTCCCCTGTTTCAGTCATTTTACTGTATGTATCAGCCCGTACTGGCTCCTACCTCCCAACCATGACAGCCTGGTCAGTGGCCTTACGCTTCTAAGTTTGACACTGTAGATACCCCTCTAGTGCAAAAGTATAAATGGGGAGAAAAAACCAAGTCGGACAGTGGTTGGATTGGCCTTACAGGATTGTCCTGAGTATGGCCTAGAGTCAAGATTGATTGGAAGTTATGTCAGGTAAGGTAGGTAGGTAAATTAAGTAATTTAAGTGACGTAAGTGACGTACTGACGATGCGTGACTCACAAAAGTTATGTGACTGAATAAAGGAATTTGAAGTATGTAGTAGTTTTTCTGCCATAACCGTAACATTTTTATAATGTTAATAAGAAAATGTTGTCGTATGTTAACTGTCTTTATTTTGAAAGGCTATCCAGACGTTGCAAATTGCTAACTTGACCACAGAGCCTTTCATGTACATAACTGGCACTAGGTAGAGCGTCATAGTTTGAAGCTTCAGGCCACAGACCAAATTGCCACATTTGACAGTCAGAACATGTTGTCTATGTATACTTTGGCTTATTACTGTGTGTGTGTATGGAATTCCACATAGAGCACAATGATCTCATCTAGTACAACACAAGTTCAAGCATAATCACAATAAACTTCACAATTGTATTTTTGCCCCTCCTCCAATACAAACATCTCTGACCATGAACAATGTCCTGTTGGTTGACAATAATCCACCAAACACACTCGACAGTTTACAATGGAAACACTGTCTTCGAAGATGTTGCTTTTACACTTTGTAAATTGCGTTTTTGACTCTTCCGGAGACAACAATTTCAATTGCATTTACCTGTATTGTATTGAGGTGGAGGCAGAAATTGTAAAGGCAAATATCTAAAATCAAGTACAACGCCTAATCATCTGCGTAGCTAGATAACAAATAGATAGGAATTTTTTATTTGGATGAATTGACCCTTTAATTTCTGTGCAGTATTTGCCGCATTGACTAGTTAAACCTCTAATCTTCATCTTCTTACTCCTGACTTTATTTAAACCAAGTTGCACATGATGAATTACGATGTCTGCTATTTCAGTGCATTGTTCTTCATGATGTTGACTCACTCTTTGAGCCGTGTTCTTCCATCTCACCACTCTTCATTACATCTCTCATCGGAACATTTGCCCAGTTCTCTTAACACTCCACTCTCCAGCTATCCTTTTGTCTTATCCATCCCCGCCCCGCCCTCCTTCTCCACTGCACTCCCTCAATCACAACTCTGATTGATCTTGTGAACGCCGAGCTTTGTCTATTACGGGGTGTCTACACAAAGAGGCTAATTTATGTAGCCAATTTAGTATTCATTTGTCAAGCATCACTCATCATTTGTGGAGCCTGCTGGACACGCTGCTGCCAGTCTCTAAGGGCTTGACATATGTTGTTTTGTTGTTTTGATTGCAATTAGAGGATGTGTCTGCATATTAAAGAAGCAGTGGAACGTGGCCACCGCAATATGGCCGCACCTTCTCTCCTGTTCCCCCCTTTTCTCCATCCTGCGGGAGAAAGGGAGAACAATAGGAGGAAAGAAGGAGGGAGTTTCTTTCTGCCCTCCATGGCTGTAAGGAAGTTTGTTGATATTGCACAGATAAAAGATTGTGATTGCACAGTTTGTTCGCACAAAGAAGAAAGAACAATATGGTAAATGCATACAGTATTGTGGTTCTGTGAAAACACAAAGAGTCTACAGTCATGCTAGCAGCTCTATGAGGCTGTATTCAAGATGTAAATGCTAACATCAGCAGCATGCTAACATGCCCCAAATTGCAACATCTGTGTGTTGATATGCAGGTATAACACTTGCCATGTTATCATTAGTTTCGTTAAAGGTGCAATTTCATATTTTTAGCTGCAAGCATTCAAAAAACAACTAAAATTATCAACAGAATGTGAAGAAATACCAGTTTTGGCATTACAATGTCTGTGTATGGTGTTGCAGAGACATCTACTGAAGCTGGCGTGGTCACCGGCTAGCCTCGGTCTGTCTCAGTCCAAAGGACCTGTGTCGGAGGAGAAACACCAACACTTTCCTGGTGCCCCGAGCTCCCAGTCTGGACCGCTTACTGAACAGCTAACAGAGCTAGCTAGCTAATCATAGCTAATCGTAGCTTCAGTTATTAGTAATTCTGGATGTGTGTGGCCCCCTATTTGTTTTGAGTATGAATTTGACAAGACAAGTTGGTGTCAATCTTTAAGGACAGTTTCTTTTAAATGAGTTTGTTCTCATACTCTCATCTAAAAATCTCCACTTCAGTAGCTCTTACACACACCAAACTTTCCATTTATTATCTATAAGCTGAAAGTTTTTACAGAGGGCTTTGTTCATATGTCATTCCCAGCTGATTTATAAAACATCTTATTCCTAAAAACATTGTGACAATGGAGGACTTTTTATTTTTATTTTTTTGCCATTCACAGTTTATTTTCTGGTTTATTGATTGATTAAAAGAGATATCCAAAATTCCCTCTGTAAATACCTTTGACTCTAATATGTCAACAAAATGGAACAAGAATTTTGAACCTGGCTCTGAAATTGTATGCAAATAAATACATTTTTAATTTGTCAATGCCTGATTTGCATTTTGAATATATCATTTCAGATAACGTGTCTTACGAGAACAAAAACACATAGCGATGTAAATAATTAACTAAGAAAGTATGTGGTTGATATGAACATGAAACATGTCTCGTCTTGCTTTCAGAACCAGGGGACAAAACTGTGCATCTGAGAAACAGCTGTAAATCTGCCTACCCTTATTTCAAATTCTAGCGTCTACGGTTCCAAAGATGTGAAATTTGCCGGGCTAATGTGTTTTAGATGAAGAACATAAAATGTAGAATATTTCCCCTTATTCTGCTCCAAGACCCGTCAGATCTAAGAATCAATAGCTGTTAACAGTACCAGGGTCCAGGCTTAGAACAAAGGGGATCATGCTTTTATGGTTTTTTTAAGTCCCTCATGATCAGCTGAGTCAGTGCCTCAATTTAAAAAGCTTTTACAAACAAAATTGTCCAGATCAGCATTTGGTTGAAAAGCGTTGCTCTTTTATATTTTGTTTTGTCTCTGAATGTTTTATATTCTGTGTTTCAGTGCTCTTCATTATTTTTTATTATCTTTGAACCTATATTGTATGGTATTGTGTTCCATGACACTGTAACATAAGTGGTGCAAATTGAGACTTTGCTTCACAGCACGGGCACACACAAAGTACCACACACCAACCTACAGTATCTCATCTGTCTTTCCCCGCATTTTCTGTGTCGTCCTGCCCTGCTTTTATATCCTCCTGTCAGTCTATGTGGCTCATCTGAGCAGCTGACGCCACCAGCGCTGAAAATAAGTCCATCAGGACCCCAGACAGATTGGCCGTCCTGAGGCCCAGATGTCTGTGACCTCCCCACGCCCCCTAAATGCAGAGTTATTGTGATTAAAGCATGATTGGCAGCGCTGGTTATTAATTCTAATCTTGGGCACATATGCAGGGTGGTGGGCAGAGGGCAGGCAGCGGTGTGTGCCAGGCGGACGCCACACGGAGGCTAATTCACTCTGACACGCTATCAGAGCACGGTCACACACATTCCGCGTCCCCCCACCGACACACAGACACCAGGCCTATAAGCTACACACAGCTACCCTCCCCTCTAATGCACAGGAGAAGGGAGGCGAGGAGAGAAGGTTATCCTTTAACAAGACATACACTCACACACAGATTTCACAGCACTCCAACACAAAAGTGGCATTTTCTGAAAACCATTAAGGCGCTCTGTACCTTCAAGTACATCATTTGAAAGCAGGTGCGGCGCGTGCAAAGCAAATCAAAGGTCTTGCATTTACCACTTAGAAGCAGAAACTCAAGTGATGGGTTATTTTGAATATATTTTCTTCCATCACGGTAAAAGCCTCGAAGCAAATGATGTCTCATCCGTCTTAATAAGTCTCTTCTCCGGATAAGATGTGTCCTCAGAGGCTGGAAATCACTGCAGTGGTGTTGCAGACGGAGCGGATGGAGTCTGATCACTCATCAGGGCGATGTCGGCATCACAGAGCCGAACGAGGATAACGGCCAACAGAGAGCGAGCCAAAGGTTAGGACTGACCGTACTTGTAATGATTTGGTAATTTGCCAAAGACATCATAAAAAGTGTGTGAACAAGACAAAGTTTGCTCTGAGCGCTGAAGTGAATGAATGTTTTTGATGTTTTTCCAGCATGCCGAAAGCAGCAACAGCTTTCCTGATCTGTGCCAGACGTCAAAAATGTGATGTCTTCTTAGAATTCAGCGCGAGCGGGAATGTAATGGATTTAAAGTCAAATCTGAGCATGAAAGACTCCTGGTTCTCCTCTTTTTCCTCTAGAGGGCATTGTGATATCGTGCAATCGAGAGCGCGCTCACACACTGTTCATGATGACACCGAAGAGGCTCATAGGGAGCCAGTGTTCATTTTAATGTATGTGCATCTCTAAATACATTTATGTCACCCTGTGCAGACTGGACACACACAGTCATGCTGACAGTCATTTGTCTTCGGGAACATTAAACAGTGTTGTACAAAAAAACCTACAACGTGCTGCCAGAGGGCATGTTTCACTTCCATTAGGAGAAGCATTTAGCTCAGTGATCGTCCGCCACATCCTGCTTGCTGGTGGCATTAAACGAGAAACCCTGTTCGCCACAGCTGGCCGTGAGGGCGCAGATATCAACTGATGGAGCGAGTCTAAGCACGAGCCAAGTCGGCAGAATACAATTTTGCTGTTGTATGTTCATGCAAACCACAGATACACTGAATTTGTGTGTGCGACACCTATCATACATACCAGCATTTCTTAAATATGTGTCATATATGTGTCATATTCATGTTAGGAGGAGGAGGGGATGGTGGTGGCCAGACAGCTGTGAAACCACTGGATATTTTTAAACCAACATTACTCCTTGCTCCTATAAACGGTAGCCTGGTCTTTGGCCATACGCCTTAAAGTTTGACCCTGTAGTTACCCCCTAATGTCACTTCACGAAGTGTCTATCTAGTGCAGTAGAATAAAAAGCGAGGAAAGTCAGAGTCAGGAGGTGGTCGGATGGGTCATACAGTGGTTTTTCCCTCTGAAGACTGGGGTTTGCATCCAGTTAACGTACGTAAATGATGTAACTTATGTCACTTGCATAACGTGACGTGAGTTATGTCATTTACGTAACTTCCAATACTGAACGTAGTTATTTTAACCTTGAGTATGATTATTTTCCTAAACTTAACCAAGTGGTTCTGGAGTCTAGCAACATTGATGCAGTCTCAGTTTTCCTCTGTTCCCCTCTGTATTCCCGCTTTCGACCGACACTAGTCCAAGGTCTATCCTTTCACGACCCCTCACCCCTCCATCCCTCTACCCTATCTCCTCATCCCTCACCGTTTACTTCAATCCATCCCACTTACATAATCTAAAATAACCATGCAAAAAACTTCAAAATTCACAACTTCCTTAGCATGGTCACTTTTAGTCAAAGCTCAATTTGTGCCAATAATGACTGACAGATTGTCTGTTTAAAATAAAAACCAATGGGCCTTGGTGGGACAGCAGGAATACTCAAACATTCAGAGTAGACTTCACTTCCCAGATAGCAAATTTTGGCCAGTTCTGATTTATTTGTTTCGCTCTTGGCTGACGTGGCCATGGTGTGGCCTGCTTGGTGCACAGATCAGGCAAACAGGAGTGGACCTCCTTAGTGCAATCAGCCCACGCAGTGTGGAGGCCAGATGAACTAGATACAACACCGGGCCAGATCTGAGCCACAGCAATTTCGCTATTCTGGTTACACAAATTTTGCTGGCTGTAAGAATTGGTTGAGATCTCCAAAAGCTAGTTTTTTGAGCACAAAGTCATACTGTTCCCAAAGATCGACAAAAAATGTTTGAAATCAGGCCAGCGGCAACAAATTTGTATGACATGCGAAAACCATAAGAACTGGCAGGGTTGTGCGTGGGAACATTTTACAACTAGGGCTGTCAGTTTAACGCGTTAATTAGATTAATTAATTACACTGCAAATTAACGCGTTATAAAATTTAACGCAATTAATTCTGAGATTCTGAGTGGCAATTTAATGCGCGAGCATTTTAAATTTGGCCCATTGAATGACCCGTAGGCTACTTGGCAGTGGCACGTCACTTCCCACCTGCGTCGCCAGTAGGGCTGTAACTAATCGAAGCTGAAATGGCGACACTCAGATCCACGAACCTGTCTCGCTCTGTGAGAAGGCAGAATCGTAACACGACTTCCAGTCCAGATCAGCCCTATGAGCTGTAACCACATTAACACCGCAGCGGTCGTTCGCCAATTCTCCACCTTTTTTCGTTCACACAGACTGAAGCATTGCTGTAAAGACGAACCGCTGCGTAATTTACACAGAAAGCGCCGCTGCGGCTCCTAAATAGACGTGACGGTACACGTCATGATGATGACGTGTGTGTGTTTTCAAGGGGTTTCCCCGGTGTCTCCCCTGTCACTCAAAACCGACGGAGACTGTCTTCCGGGGTAAAGTTCACTGAAGTCTCGGTCCGGAGGGCTGACCGTCGCTGAGATTTTTTTTCATCAGAAACACTCGGTGAGGTAAAGTGTTTTTGCATGGCAGAAATGTGACGAGGAGTCTGTAGGACGGGCGGGAGGAAGGACGCTTCTCCACTTACAGCTGTGGTATTTTTAACTTGTTCCCAAAGACAGTTACAGTTACTATGCTACCTTAGTTTGGTTCTGTAACGTTGTTTTGTGGGACATTTCTCTGTATTAAGTTGAGTGAGGGATCTGTGCAGTTAACAGACCATCAGCCCGAGTCGCTAGTCAAAGCAGGATGACAACAGACATGGACGCGACTCAGGGGAGCGAGGCGAGCACATCGTTGCTCGGGCCTTTGAACGGCAAGTTCTTCTCTTCTTAGTGTATTCAATTGATTAGTCACGCAATACACTTTTGTAATGTCCTAGGATTCGAATTTTGTATTTGGGTACCTTTAGCAGATATGAGATTAAAATGCGATTAATTAGATTAATTAATTACAAATCCTGTAATTAATTAGATTAATTTTTTTAATCGCCTGACAGCACTATTTACAACATGTAGAAAACATTTGGAAAAAAATCACCTTCCATTGACTCATCATAGTTATTGTGTGCATTTTGAAAATTTTGATGCTGATGCAAATCTGCGTGTTGTACGTATGTGTATTGAGTGCTTTCTTGTTTAAGATCCATATACAGTAAATTCCCTTTCCTTTTATTCCAAATTCACTTTATGAACAAATTTCAAGATCCAAGACCCCAAATCTTCTCTATAACTATCATCATTGTTCCTGCCTTTCGCTTCGTTGTTTGTTGCTTTGATATATTGTTTCACTGCATGTGTTGTAACACACAATTGGGTCAACAAATGTCACAGGTTCTTTTAAATCTTTACGAGATCCGCAGGAAGTGCGTCTGAAAATGGAGTACAGCAAAAGGCAGAGACTGAGAGAGTGACAGAAGTCAGTAAAGTGAGAGAGCAGGGACTCTATAGGAGAGGATGTTGATTATAATTAATAGCCCGCAGTGCATTATGGCGCATTATGGTGGCTGGTCGTAAACAGTATGGAGTCGAGGACTGAGGTGAGAGTGCTTTAACAGGCTCCCACCATCTGCACGTCAACGTTTAATGACAGCAGTGCGGGCCCGCGTGACAGCAGCCCCTCGCTGCATTATTAAAGCCACACAGAGACACACACACACACACTGAAACCACCTTGATTATCAACAGCGTTTACATAAGTCATCGTGTTTATCTTAATAATGACTCCCGGGGGCTTGAATTAGAAGAAACAAGTTATTCCTAACATTCCTTATCTTGTCCTTTCGCCGCCTCTGCTTTCATTTTCTCTTTCTCTTTATTTCTCCCTCCACTTATTTCTTCTGCTCTTGATCTTTCCCCCCCTCCTCCTTCTTCACCCCTCCCTTAAGTTCTAACCCTTCGCTTAAACAAACCCGTCTCCCCATCGTCCTCTCTTTCTTCCTCTCCCTACTCCTCATCGGCATATCTGGAGGTGCGATTCGAAACAAGCCGATTGTTATTTCTACGCGAATTCAATGTGAAAATAGGCGGGGGATGACAGAGAGGAACATCAGGAAGATAAACTCAAAGCCAAAAGGGACACAGAATGCCCAAGGAGCAGAGAGCAATTTTTCATTTATTCAATTAGCTAACGAGGCGAGGGAGCCAGACACCAACGGAGGATTGATGGTGGGGAAAAACTTCTCTCAGCAGGCGATGCTTACTCAGGACTTTCGCTCCTGTCTTCCTTTGCTTGTGTCTGTCTCCCCCCTTTACTCAGGAGGGACGTTCATATGGGAGAGAAAGGGACTTAGAGGACGGGGGTGTTGACCTTGAGCAACTGTTTTCTGTCTTGGAGGATAAAATATAGAGCAAATGAAGATGGGAGAGCAGAAGTCTCTTTGAGATGTTGAAATATGTAGTCGCCTGTCTGTTCTGTGGTAACTACCATCATTGAGGTATGGATGTGGATGTAGACAGAAGAGGACAACATGCAGCAAGACCACCAGTCCACAAGGACACTCAGCCTTTTAGTAGTTTACAGAGATGACACATGTAATCCCAGCATGCTTTGCTAATCGGTCCACAAGAATTTTTGTGACGTCAGGAACTCCTTACTCTTCTTCGGGCTTCAAGTAGAAGCCTTGATGTGTGTTTGGGTTGATCATCACAAAGATGCAAACCAGAGCAATCCGTACAACATGTTGACATCCTGACAAATTTATGAGAGTGAGAGAAGGCTCAAGGAAACACGGCTTGAGTCCATTAAAAGTCAATTTGGTGCCACAAGTCAAATTATGTATCAGCGCTGCGGACGGAGAATGAATGATATGCAGTAAGAAATAACTCTTTGAGTGACTCATATATCCAGCCGATCTGGCTTCAGGAAAGCATATTTTTTATCTAGTCACAGAGTAGCCTCCGCATCAGTTCTGCAACAAACCAGAATTCTGTATCTGTGATGAAGTTACTTTTTTACCTACTAATGGTGTGGTCACTTTGGGTCTGCCTGATTGTGTTTGGATGCAACTGATCCAGTTTCTGTAAAGTGTTTTCGAGTTCCTTGCACCGCCCCCTTAGAAACCTTCGGTCCAGCCATGATTTGACGCAGAGAGAGCCCCTCTTTTCTTAGAATCGAAATTTGACTTTTCACTTTTGAATACTCAAACTCTGTGATTTTGTTATGCAACAATATTTTGAGATGAAGATTTTCAATGTGGTATCAGGCCTTTGGACCACAGCATATCTCTGTCATAACCCAACTTCTGGCTGAACCTTGAGACACTTCATGTCAATTTAAATGGCTGCCGCTGAAAATACAGAGAAACGACACTTATCGGGGTGACAAGTGACTCACTGTTTTGTTCAGCATATCTGAAAGGGTGCAAAATGTCACTGCACATGAACCCTATAGGTCATGGCAGAGGCAATGCAAAAAATATAACAGGACACAACCAGCCTTGGTACTTTCACAAGTCTGTCACATCCTAAAACCTCTGTCTCACAAAGAGGGAAAGAGAAATGAGAAAACTTCATACATAACAGTGGTAAAAGAATGTCTTAAAAACACGTGGATATTAGGTAGAAACAAGAACAAAAAAACAAAATAATTCAGTACAGAGGGTCCAGATTGAGTACAGATTAAATTATTTTAACAAACACAATCTATTGCATATTGGGGCTGCTGGTGGTGGTGATGGGTAACATTATTAACCATAAAAAAAAATAAAAAAAATTCATCTAGCTCTTCAGCAAAAAGATGAAAGGGCATTTTTCCCTAAATGTTGAACTGTTCCTTAAAGAGCACCTGCTGTGACCTAATCCGTACAGATGGATGAGATTAGAGTTGCATCCATATTGCAGTTTTCACAACCCAGTGGAAACCCTAAGTGGTGGCTGATGAAGTCGCTGACAGTCTGAAGGTGGACTGGAATGTTTCCTGGCTGACGAATGTCAAAAGCGGCCTTTTTTTTTAAAGCCGCAATCCAGTGCTTCGGGGTGAAGTGTTGACCCCTGGCCCGAGGTCAAGACTTGACATTCAGCTTGACATTTCAGAAGGACATCAGCTTCCAGTAAAGGTCAGTGTTGCTGTCCTGTCAGCAGGAGGTCGTGACCTCTGACCCTGAGGGGACGCCAGGATGGAGATTGGACAAAAAGAGAGAAAAAAAGGGTGTGCGACGGTTTAAAGAAAGAATAGGGACGAGTGTAACAAATAGTTCCTTCAGACGTCTGTGTTGATCAAGGCATGCAACCGTGCATACACACACCGCTGGTCCCCCTGACCTTGAGGGGTGTTGGATTTGGGTCAAGATCAGAAAGTCTCACAGCCCATCTGTGCTACTCTGGAAACCCTGCAACTGCACAAATCCACTGGGGATTTGTTTGGACCGCAGAGGACACCTTTCCTGTTGTGAGTGAATAGTACGATACGACAAATGCCAAGAAATCAGACGTGGTTTGTGACAGTCAGAACAAAGAATTCTGAAGCAGGAAAAATAAGAAAGGAAATGAGTGACAGACTTGCAAAGAATAAAATGTGATGCGAAGAACTTTGGTACTATTCAGTTCAGTGCAACTGTTTAAAAAAAAAACCTTCCTAGGGCCTCCAATTGTGTGTGTATGCATATATATGTGTCACCAGGGTGATGTCAGAAGGACTTATTTGCCTTATTAAAACTATTATTCATGTTTTAAATAAATAACAAAGATACAGAAGTGACTTACAGTTAGGGACTAATATGACATCCAGATAAGGACTAAACACAACATTTTGAGATAAACTGTATGATGTACACAGTGAAGATGTGTGGTGGTGTTTGTTTTTTTAGTGGCAATATCTCACCTGGCAACTCAACAGAGCTGGTAAGTTTTTATATACTTGTCTTTGAATTGTTGGGACTGTTTTTCTGTTGTTTTTTTGTTAGGTTTTCTTACTACAGATTTAACCACTGTGAAAATTGTTCCATTTGAGCAGAATTGTTAGCTTGGCAATAGTTAGGACTACCAGTTGAGATGATGTGACCCGTTTGTATCGTCTTTGTTGCGTGTAGGTAGTGTGATTTTGCCCATTTTTTTATTTTTATATAATTTGCAGTAATATGCTTTGAAAGTATTTTTTTATGGTTCACAGGGTCCTCGGCGTTACTCCCTGCTGAGTCTTTAATTGTGGATGTGATTGATTTTTCTTTGTTGCTGTCGAGTTGGTTTGCTAGGTATGGTCGAAGTGGTTATAGCGTAGCGATTGGACCACGAATTGTGTTTTTCTGTTAGTAAAGTTGTCGAGATGGATTTTTGTGGATTTTTTTTTTTTTTCTTGTGTGATGAGCAGAAAAATAATTTTACCTCTCAATACTGCTTTTGATGTTTCCCAGACTGGTGTTGTGAGCGGTAATGTCTGGAGAGTTGTTTGTTTCCATGAGGCATGTCCAAGCATATGTTGAATTCTTTTTCTTCGGCCAATGATTTTTGTGGTGTCAGATATGTTGGTCTTTGTTGAACTACTTGTTAAAGAGTTGTTCATTCTTGAGAATTATTGGAGGAGTGGTAAAAAGGTCTAATTTATCTCTGGAACCCCCAAAAACTTTGACTAATCTCAGCAGTGTATGGGTGAGAGCAGGTGGCTACCTGGGATGGGTTCTGTAATGAAACCATCCTAAACCATGTTTTGGTTGGAGGAGGAAATTAGTGCTAGTAATTTTTAACAAAAAAAGCAAATTTCTTAAACATTTTTTGTTACTTATCCTAGATGTCCCTGTCCTCAGCAATATTTTCCAGTTTATCCTGTGGGATCTCAAGACATTCCCAAACCAGATATCTTCTGGGTCTACCCAAGGATCTACTGCTGGTGGGGTGTAACAGGAAAACTTCAAAAAGAAGGCGCCTAGAAGGCATTAAATGCCTGAACCACCTCCTCTTCATGCAAAGATTGATTCTTTCGGTCACTACCCAGAGCTCGATCATTGTTCAGGGTCGAAATGTAGAATGATGGGCAAATTAGAAGCTCTGCATTCCAACAGCTTCCTCTTCACCACAACAATTTAGTACAGAGTGCACATTGCTGATGACGCTACACCATGCTGACTTACCATCCTACCCTCCACTTTTCCCCTCACTCATGAACAAGAGCCTGAAATACTTGAAACCCTTCACTTGGGCAGTAACTCACCACCACCCAAAGGGAGCAAACTACCACTTTCTGGCAGAGAACCATGGCCTCAGACTTGGGGGTGCTGATTCTAAGCCTTAGCATTTCATATAAACTGCAAACATCCCTGGCGCGTGCTGAAGGTCACGGTCTGATGAAGCCAGCAGAACAACCTTATATGCAAAGAGCAAAGATGCAATGCTATGGTTCCCAGATACGGACACTATCGAGATCCTGTCCATAAAGATCACAAACAGAAAATGTTTTGTTGGAACATTTGCACCTAGAGAGCTGGCCCCTGGCCTTGAAATGTCCAAGTTCCCACAATACTGCAGCACAGTGGTGCAGTGTTTGGCATTATTGCCTCACAACAAGACGGCCCTGGGTTTAGAGTTCAAATCCCAGCTGGGGCAGAGTCTTTCTGTGTGAATATGCATGTTCTCTGTTGCGTGTGATTACTTTGGGTGCTCTGGTTTCCCCCCACAATCAAAACATGAATATCAGGTTAACTCTCTGGTCAGTGCCCTCGACCGAGGCATAGGCTTAGATCCCCGGTTGGTCCCTGGTTGCCGTATGTCGGTTGCCCACTCCCTCTCCGAGAGGAATGCTGGGAGCTACTTTCACCACACTGTACACTGCATGTGATGAATACATTCTTTATAATAATTTCCTCTTCTTCAAAGAACTTGTAACAGCTGCTGGCTTGTGTTAGTTTGTACTCTAACTACCACTTTAGGGTCTGGGTAACTTTTCATTTTCAGCGTGTAGGTTGTTGCTTAGAGGTTGAGGTTGTTGTTAACAGTGAAGGGTAACATGCAGATAGTGAAACAGGGAGGGGGGGTTGCTGACTAAAATAACCAGCCGATGGCAGGCTCATACCGACAGTCTACATCTGGTGAGCCAAACTATTTTTTAAGTTTTAAGTGCCTACTTTGGAACTTTTCTGAACAAAGACTTATGAGTTGAACAAATAATGGTAAGCCTAGCACAGAAGAAACAAGCAGTAGGCCTTAAACTGAGTTTATCCAACCAGCTGGCTGTCAAGTTGAGTAAACTCAATGAGACTTTGCAGCTGGTTACTTATTTTTTTTATTTCTTATTTTTTTGTTACAGTGTTGGCAGGAGACAAAATGCAAACTTCAACCTCAAACCTCAGCAGTATTTTACATTCTCACTATCTTCCCCTTTGCTTACAGTCATTATTCGCGGAGAAAGTAAGCAAGGGTAGTTATAGGTGTTTAAACAAGTGACCAATGGACACTCCTCTTCGCTCTCTTCTTTTTTTTCCTGCTGCAGTCTTCCTCTTTCTCACCTCCATCACCCTCTCCCTCTCTCTTCCTTTGTATCCTCCCTTCTGTCACCCCATTAGTTCTCTCCTTCTCCCGTACCTCGGTTTAATCTTTTTTTCCTCCTCTCCCTTCCCTCTTGTTCTCTCCCTCCCACCTTCTCTTCTCTCCCTCCTTCACTCTCTCTGTAATCCTGCTGTGTTCCTTCTTTATTTACCACAGGAGCCGCTGAGTTTTCCAGCAGGCCCCGACACTTTAGGCTCTGATGGATAGGCCTGTCAGTGGACGAGTGTGATAAACGGTAAGGTGATGGATAGATGTGCCGGGGCGGTGGAGACATCCCAGAGCAGTTTCAC
The DNA here is from genome assembly GCA_963678695.2 of Diplodus puntazzo. Classification (NCBI taxonomy): domain Eukaryota; kingdom Metazoa; phylum Chordata; class Actinopteri; order Spariformes; family Sparidae; genus Diplodus; species Diplodus puntazzo. The sequence goes on along the minus strand of OZ023168.1, from coordinate 18,805,538 downwards.
TGTTTCGCAGCTCCTCGCCAGGCAGCGGGAGCCCGAGGGCGGCCATTTTGTGCCAAGCCACGGGCCCCTAACGGAGGAGCCGGAGCCTAATGAGGCCAGATGATTAGACAGCAGAATGATGGGGAAGCAAGGGGATGGGGGGGGGCCAGTAATCTGACTCCAGCAGAAGTGGAATGACTTTACCGAAGTAGTACCACTGGTGGTAAAACCTGAGTGAAAATGCAATATAGACCATTACAAAGACACTTTCGAGTTTGGATGCAATGTGGTTATATAATAAATGCTCATGCTGTATGCAGTATGAACAAGCCATTGACTATCAGAATCAGTGGACAGCGGCACTGTGACGTCAGCCCCTTAGGTTTCTGCAGAGCAAAGATTTGCAGTACCAACTTGACGACACCTGATTCCGCTCTCGAGAGAAAGTTGATAAATTAGTGGACAATCTGCGTTTGCCCCCCCCCCCTTTCCGGCTACTGTCAATCACACATGGACTACAGACAGATTGTGAGACCAGACCTCTCCCATCGAATAGAGGCCTACTTAGGCTGGTGTTTTTTGTCCAAACTTCTTCCAAATGCAGCTCACTTGCTGCTATGACAAAAAATCCTGATATAACTCTGATACAAATATTAAGGCTTAAATGTACGCATAGTTAGGGCCGTGACTGTTTTGAGTGCCAGGTGTCATGATGGCATCATGGCAGCCCTCCTCTTCCCTCTTGTGTCATTGTCCGTTTTCCCCTGTGTGTGATCCTGCATGTTTGTTCCCCTGCTCTGTGTCTGTCTCTCTGTGAGTTGGTGGGCGTGGCTATCTCCCTGCAGGTTGCAGCCAGGTGGAGATCATCAGCACTAATCCCCCCCCCCCCTGTATAAGAAGACCGGCCTGAGATTCACTCACCAGATCGTTCAGTCAGCAAGAGCAGTACTATTGTTGAGATCCTGCCTCCCTTTAAGCCTGTTGTTTTTCTAGTGTCCTTAGCTTGTGCAGCTAACCCTTCCTTGTGTTCTTTTGTCACACTTCGCCTCATTTGCTTGCTTAAACCATTCCACCTCCCTCCTTGCTTGTGGCCTGCCAGCTCTGTTCTGGATAACTGAATGGTTTGTTCACTCAGAGGACGCCATTGTCACGTGGAGGGATGCCACTCTGACTCACTGGGCATGCTCTGGAGAGCTCACCACCACCCACCACCCACCACTCACCACTGGGATCCCGGACACACCACCCCTCCCCAACCCCTGTGAACTTTGCTCTGGATATTAAGTGCACATTAATGCCCCGTTTACACCAAGGGAAGACGCAGATATTTCCCTGCAGTTTGGCTTCTCATGTACACGAAAACACCGTTTTAATCACAGAAAACGATTATTTCTAAAACCTCTGCCCAAAGTGGAGAGTTCTGATAACACCAGTTATGTGTTGCCGTGTCAACTGGGAGAAACAGGGTTTTAGGTTCTCAAACTTCACATTATGCGCCAGAAAATGCTTAACGTCATGTGTGCGCCCTATGTTTACAGTTTTGGCATAGTTATAATGGCGCTCGACGGCGTATTTATGCCGGTTAATGTAAATGACAACTTTTTTGAAAGCTATGTTGTGTGCACGATGTTATTATTGAAAAGTGGGGGGGGGATATTTGTTTCTCTAAATAACCGGCTATGTGTAAATGTGGCCTTTGTTATGTTAAATTTGACTGTGTTTTATCATGTCTTGCATTTGGGTCCAGTTCCACCGTGCATCGTTCATAACACCAGGTACAGAGTTTGTTTTTTTAACCTTTGAGATTGAATACTAGTTTTGTCTTCACTCTTGAAGACAAATAACTTCCTTCAAAATGTAGTTGATTCATAAAAATAATTTAATTATTAATTTATATATTTTTATGGTGCATTTCTGAAGAATGACAGGAATCTGGAACACACAGATTGATTTCCAGCCTTTAATAACACTACATTGTCTTCATTAGAAAGCAAAAGCTAAATAATCAGGCGTGCATGGTTGGTTGTTCCTGTGAGACGAATAAAACCACTTGAGTTGAATGTTTTGTATGTTGCCATCTGTTTGCGTCTTTCCATTTGAATGTGATAATACCATGTATCATCTGTTGTCTCTCTGCATTAGTAAACACACCTTTTCCTCCAGCTTACCCACTGTGATGGAGTTAAAGCACACCTACTGTCAGGGACAAGGACATATGAAGAGTACAGCCGCTGTCTTTTTCTTTCATCACTTCAGAGGATATCAAATGTTTCCAAGTGAGGTCACGGGTCATTCGCATTTGAATTAAGTGATTTGATGTATATGAACAAGTTTAAAGTCACCAAGCTTATGATTTTAGTCTGACTTAAATCCAAAAGAGTACAAACATTATTCATATAACCATCTTCTGACCTGTCACCACTGTTGTTATGTTGGTTGGACTTAGGCATAAACTGAAAGCTAGGGCTCATGGCTACAGAAAGAAACGACACTTGGAGAAAACACAAGCCAAAAAATGGGTGATTTTGTTTTGTGCCTGTGTAAAAGTGTTGTTTGGGCAGAGCATATAACTAACTGACTCCACATTTGATCTTGCAGAAATATCCACAAATGTGTTTTAAACATTAGAAGTCAGAGAAAGATGAGTTCACTGACATTTTCATTATCTGTGGTCGACTTCTTCTTTCCTGACGATTGGTTGTAATGACAGTGAATGTCCAGCAGAGATCTCTCTTGTTCTGCATTTGGACTGAGATTGTAGTCTTTCACCAGGCCGTGTCCTGAGGCATCAGTCAGCGGATGTTTGTGCTCTCTGTGTTTTATGTATAATAGAGAGACCGGTGAGACTAGAAGTAAAAAGAAATGTCAAATGGTGCCATCGGAGTGACAGAACCTTTATTCGAATGTGGACCGTCAGAGGTGCTCTAATTGCCTGATCCAGCGAGACCAGTGGAAAGAACTTGGACAACATTGGACTCTCGCTGTTTCTAAACGCAGAGAAGATTAAAGAATAAAACACATCTGTCCTGTTCAAAGAGGCAATCAAATTGTAATTCACCTGTTATGATGATCAATACACAATTAACATGTTTCAATTGAGCAGAGCCCGACTCAGCCCAAACTGCAAATGAATCTCCACCGATAAAACATCTTCCATTGAGAAAGTAGCAGATGTTCTAAAATGATCAAATCTTATCAAAGGGCTTGAAGCTATATCTCGATGCCAGTGGAACACCGGACCTGATTTTCATATAAAAGTCATGCTTGGAGAGACATTAGAATAATTTAATGCTCAATAAATCTCGCGGCTCGCATTCGATGTAGCGACAACAAAATCTTAATAAAGCTCCTCTACTTTGTGAACAGAAGTGTCACTCAGCATCCCCAACTTGGCCTATAAAAAGTCACTTTTCCAAACACTATGCTGATATCATTCCTGCCTCTGTGGATCACTTATGAGATTGAATGTTGGTAATACCTAATAGCACATCTTACATGCGACAGTCGTAAACATGTCCGTCACCCGATGCTTAATGTGATGATAGCTCGGCTGCTGCCACAGGAAGCTACCATCAGCCTGTTACACTTAGCAGTCATGTTCTCAGCTGGTCACTTTAGTAAATAAGAAAAACCTTGATTGTTACATAGATATTTTATACAGTGTGACCTTTTTTATTCAATGGAAAACGCTTTAATCACTATGTTATAAATGTTTCAACCCGGGAGCTCTTAAAAGACAGTCTGGCTGTCAGACGGTCTGCCGGCTTCTGAATTGGCAGAGATTATGTAGACAGTAGTTGTTCTGAACAGTTCAACGTATTGGGAATTATATTCTTGTCCTTACGGGAATAAGGCTTTCTTGTAAATTGGAAATGTATGGACAGATCTCAAACGCATGCCTGCATATAGAAAAATAACTAAGCCTGGGGAAGGTTTAGGTTAGTTTAGTTTACTTGTGCCTAAGTATTGATTTGAGTTACTTATACTTTACTTTCCATTTTGTGAAACTTCACACTTCGTCTTCACTACATCTATGAGGAAAACCATTTTCTTTTACTCCACTTTATTTGTCCGACAACTCCTGCCCAGTGAAAACCATGTACTGCATGTCCAGATTTGGTGATGTTGTTCCTTTATGTGTTTGTTGTTCTCCTCCTTTTTAAGCTAAAAAAACTCTTTAAAAACCCTCTTGTACTGAAAATGCGGTGGTTCTCACAGGACAGTGCAGCCACAATGATCTCATAGAGTATGACGCATGGCTGTAGATTAAACTAAGCAACAGTTTATAAAGTGGTTAAAAATGAGCTCAATCTTAGACACCTTAGGCAAAATTACACATACTCATTGATGCAGCAGTAATATTAATCCACAAACATCAGATGTGAGAAGAAAACACTTAAAGGGAACAGTCTACTGAGACACCAGTACTTATACTCTTCATATTGTAAGTGGTCTACTTCACATAAAAAACCTGCAATAGTGTTATAACAATGGTTGACGCGGTCAAGATCTGCAAAACCAGGATGATCCCCATTTTTTATTCCATAGATAATAACATTTAATATCTTAGTTATATATTGACCACTGAACTGGAAATGTCTCTGGTCTGTATTTTAGAAATCTGGCATTAGAATCTGGATCTTGGCTCTGTCCAAAGTAAAAATAGATGTCTACATTTCACCTTTAACAAATCCAGCTTACACTGTATGCCAATGTATCTCTTAACCATACACAAACACACAAACAGAAATTTAAAACCATCAGTTTATCGCTTTACAGCGTTATATGGTGGAACTAGTTCTTGGGAAAGCAATAGCTGGGTGCGGAGACTTGTCAGAACCAATGGCGAAACACAGGTTGACGTTACTGCGGCTGGTGAGCAAACATCAGTTTTTACAAATGTCCTTCCAGTGATTCTGTATGACAATAACACATTAGATACAATGTGTACATCAGCTTTGGTAGACATTAAGTGTTAACAGATTTTGTTTGACCTTAACACTAACCCGGGTTAGCCGTTTCCTTCTGCCTCCAGGCATTATGCTTGGCTAGGATAAACAGGTCTTGAGTCCAGCTCCATGGCATCCTGCAAGACTTGTAGGGACAAATACCCCCACATCAAAAAAGACAAAAACATGTCTGGACAGTTCTGTGCCAGTTCAACAAACAGAATGACACTGGTTACAGTCGACTGAACCAGGCTAGCTGTTTACAGTCTGTATGCTAAGCTAAGTTAATCAGCTCCCAGGTTAGCTTTACATATAATTGACATTGCTTTAAATAATCAGGGCACAGACAGGTATCAACACTCTAGTGTAGCGTCATCCTTTAATCTTTAACGATAGAATTGCAGATATTGTGAAATGTTCTCCTCTCTTTGGACCTCCATTTAATGGAAAGCTGTATTAAAATATACTGTAGACAGACAGACAGACAGACAGACAGATAGATGGATTAATTTATCATACGAACACCTTTGTGTTATTCTCCTTGCTGTTACATTTTTCTCTTCTTTTCATCATTTTTTCCTCCACTGAGCCCCTTCCCCCACACAAGCACTTGCACTGGACTGAGTAGACGTATACACACTCACACACAAAAATGCTGTCACAGACACACTCACACACACATGCATGCGGGCACACACACACACACACACACACACACACACACACACACACACACACACACACACAGTGTGACGAGGAGGTAACTTTTTGTGGCGGCTAGCTGTGAAGAGAGCCACCTAATTAAAAAGATCATGAATATTCATTAGACACTTGTACTGCAGCAGCTAATTACATATTCAGAGAGGTTTGGTCGCCGGCGCTGGTGTGAGTGGTCTTATTCAACTCCGAAGCACACTGACAACTCAATAAAGCACAGGCAGCCACGTTTCAACCCGTCGCACCATCAGTGTCTGGACATAAATGAGATCTCCTGGCTCCATAGATGTATATAGTAATGTATCTATGAGAGAACAAGAGGGTGGTTTAAGTTGTGAGGAGCCATGCCGTTTTAAAGCCCTGACAAGCGGGGCCATGCTGTCATGACGTGAGTGTTTTTTTTTCCCATGCACTGCAAAGCTCAGCAAGGTAAAGCTTTTGCTTGCTGTTAGTCTGACTCACCAGATGTAGACTGTTGGTAATCCTTTTACAGTATCTGCTGGTTACTGTTTTCAAAGTCAGGAAACAACAACAACCTTCCAGCTAGCAACCTAAACACTAAAAATAGCAAGCAACCTTAACCAGGTTCGGTACAAACCTAAAACAAGCAAGCATCTGTTACCTTTTCTCTTGCATGAATTTAGCCTTTAAAATAACAGGACTCGGCCTCCATACAATAAATAAGTTCCCCCCATCACTATCTTGCAGGGGGCACCATTTCTGCTTCCTGGGTTTCGCACCGCCCAAGACGTTTGTGAGTGGTTAAAAGAAATACAATCAAGCAAGAGCATTTTTTTTCCCCACTTGATCTAAGAATGAGAATTGGTTGCAGTCAGGCCTTTGCTCAGCACTGTGGAGATGGAACTTGTGGTCACAAATTACAAATGTGGTCACAAATTACGCTAGACCTAATAAACGTCCGCCAAGTTGCCGACAAACAAATTGCATCTCCCATGGCTTCTTCACAATAAAAGCATCCGACCCCATATCAGCAAACCATGCCTCTTTTGTGGAGCAGTTTCTGCTCTAGCTAACAAACATAGAACTTAAATTACAAACGTGGGTGGTGTAACACTTTTAATAGGCTTACAGGCTGATGGAACCATGTCCCAAAGTTCATCAAATTTGTACCTGGCATAAAAGATTTACACAGCTTTATGTCCCTCTTCATGGTAATTCCATTAAACAAATTGATTTGCTCTGATCTGAATTTCACGGTTTTGAATGCTCGTATTGAAATGGAAGATGATCAGATTAAGCAAAAGATAAAACAATCAGTTATCCTGTATGTCGAGCGAAACACAAATATAGCTATTTGTTGCTGGAAAAAACAGGTGACATGTTGCACCGCAGAACACACGGGTCTAACTCCAGTGTACATTATTCATGTTTCCATTTATTCTAATTGACGTGTCTATCAGAGCATACTTTTCAGTTTCAAACAAATGTTATCAAAATAAAACTGCACTGAAGCTATTGCTGAGCAGACACTGTAAGCCTCCGCAGGAAGGATTACATAGGCGCATGAAGAAAAAAACACATTACCCAGTGGACAACTCCTGAAGGAAGGATGCTAAAAAGAGGGGGGGGAGACAGGATTCAAAGGACTATGGAGGAAAAAATGTAGAGAATAAAAAAAGGAGTAAAACGGGAAAGATGGAGGAAGTGGTGATGGGAATTACAGTGCAGAGTCTGATGGGTCGGCTAATCACCACTTTGCCCTGCCTAATGTGGAGCCCCTGTGGCAACAGAACATGTTTTATTCACTGATTTATTACATCCCAGTCCACACTCACTGATAGTTAGCAGTTAGCAGTTAGCACAAAAGTGCAGGAATGAATGGACGCCGTGCAGGATCTCTTCACAAGCTATGCTAATCGTAGAAATGTTAAACACGTTGCGCTGGACAATAACATATAAGATAACGATAACGGTATCCCTAATGCTCCGTAGCGCACGTGTCCAAAGTAGAAATAAAAAACGAAACGCCTGAAAGACACACAGCAAGCCTACCGTTAGCCTGCAGCTGCACTTTCAAACACTCCTGTGTACATAAAGACGATACAGGAAGTAACTACAGCAGCATCAGAGAAGCTCAGTCTACTATCTTTTTCATAGATCCTTTATTGATTTGTTCGGGAAGAGGTTTTACTCAGGTGTGATTTGAAAAGCTGAACTTTCCAAGAGACTGAATTTCTATCTTGTGTTGTTTATTGGTTGAATACCCAATGGGTGATAGTTTTGGTTGAAATCTGGAATTTTTATTTTTGGTGAATGTTATTCGAATATTACAACTTCGAACTATTACAACAATTAGAGGATATAAACCCTATAAGTGCATTATCCCTGCTCATTTTAGCTTCATATTAGTTAAACCTGTACATGTAACTGGTTGATGGATATACACATGAAGAAAGGCAAAGCATATGTTCTTCTGTTTGTAAGATTGTAATTTTTGTCTTGGTATAAAGTCGGTTTCTTTCCGCGTCTGTCTTCAGAATAGGTACTCAAAGCCATTGTTCGTTTAAAAAGCTTCTTCTTACAGGTACAAGTGCTATTTTCTATGAATCATCTCCATGAGGAGAGCGGAGAACAAAACTGAGATCTTGTGCTCTAAGTGACTCATAACACGGGAAATCGTCTCACCTCATTGGAATACTCAGAAATGGTATGTTTTTAGATTCATTACAGGACCTGTTAGACTTAAATGTGTAACAGAAACTGAAGGGTAGCATAGTTGGACCTGGATTATGTTCATTTTTTAATTTCTTTTGCGAGAGACTCTGACTCAGAGCAACCTCCCTGACAACACAAATGTGTTGGACAGGAGAAAGAAAAAAAAAGTGGAAAAGGGGGAACTCTGGACTTAAGACGAGTCCTCCCAGAGTAATTCACATATCTGAGCACGCACTAATTATTTTTGCTGTAGTGCCGAAGTGTTAGTGTGTATGTGTCAGAGTCTGTGAGCTCACTGGGCATTTTGAGGGGGACATGCTGGCCATATGGAAAAGACAATGAAGCAGAGTAATTAAAACAGAACAAAGAAGAGAAGCGCTGGCACCATAATTAGAACACTGATTAATCAGCTGATAATTTTATCTTGATTAATGTGACTGATTTTCTCTTCATTTTGACCCCAGCCAGTCAGGCCCGGTCCAATTAAATTTAAATTATGCGTCGGAATCTGTCCAGTCCGCCTCCCCCTTCCCTCCTCCGTCGCCCGAATATACCACAAAACACACAGACACCTCAGCACGAACATGCACATCACATCACACCACATGCGCCGAGTCTTGTTCTTTCTTTTTTCACTTAAAGGAACAGTTCACAGGAGAACGAAAAATCCAGTCATCATCTTCTCACTCCCATGCAGGTGGGGTGAAGTTTTACAGTCCGCAAATCATTTTTCCCGAGCCTCAAAGCAAAACAGGGTCGTAGCATTCTCTGAAGCAACAGAAGCAGATTTGTTGTGTTGAAATGTGACATGTAATTTACATCCTTTTGAAGCCTAAATCATCACTGTGCCATGTTAAGCTAAAAATGTTGACCGTTGAGACCCTCAGGAGACTTGAATTACACAGGGCGACCTGTGTGGTGCCATTTTATTCATTTTTTAGGAAGAAGTCCCATTTACTTGAAGTTGTTTAGGAGAATGCTGTGAAGCTCCAGAAATGTTTTGTGGACTTGGTTACGACCATGGTCCTAGGACGGGAAACCCTGGCGCAACATGTACGTGAGATTCCCCTCTTCTAGTCCCACCCTAGCACCTCCAGCAGCGAAGCATTTTTTTTTGTAGATTTTATTTAAAAGCACATCTAGCACAAAGACTGACATGCTGGCGGTCCGGCTGAGAGAGCCCACAGGCAGAGCTGGCTTTTAAACTTCCGGCTTCAAGGCAGGAACCAATCAGCTCCCTGGACAACCTACACTCACTCAATTAATCAAAGTCACCTGCACCCAGTCACAGCCACACACACAGAGTGGCATTAAAGCACCTACGATCAAAATGTTTATACGACCTCTGGAGTCGTAACAGGACTGCACTCCCTCCCGAACCCCAAATGTGCTTATTGTAAGTCGCGTTGGACAAAAGCAAATGTAAATGTAAATGCAAAACTCCACTGGACTTACTATTAGACAGCGGAGGCTAATGTAAATGACAAAGGAGTGAAAAATCATTTCACAAAATGCAGAAATGTGCGCATAGACTGGCATGCTGTGAGGTTTTGAAAGTGTAACAGTTTGAGTGTGGATAAATCAATGCTTTTATCAAGGCAAACACATAAACATCAGTTAGTTTCAGAGGGAGCAGCTCAGTTTCAAGTCGTTAAAGTCTCCTGTCATTTCAGATTCCTGCCGTCCCCCACCTGCCCTGTGGATGCCCTCCTGATGCCCTCACCTACAGCACACCTGTTCCCCATTCCCCTCATTACTGCATAGATACATTACCCATCTTTCCCAGACAAACCGAAGTAGCTTATTGTGAATATGTAAAACAATGACTTTGTTAAAATGACACCTGAACATAGGCCAAAAATAATACTCAACCACATCATGATTACATGTTGAAGCATAGGCTATGGAGCTAAGTAGGATCCATTTTATGATTGCAGCCTTGTACTCTCACGCAGACTCGTAATGACAGTGAACACGTTGTAGAACATATGAATCCATGAGAGACCATTCCACAAGTCCACCGGGTGGGCATTTGGATTCAGCCTCTAAGTGACTTATAGTTGCAATTTCGTGTTCTGGTGGGTTTGAGAACCACCAGAGTTGTAGATCAAAGACAGTGACAAAACCCTATCATAAGATAAATATAGAACCCATACGTTGAGCTCACTATAGGTCACTATTGAGTAAAACCAGTTGTAGAGGTAGGTAAGTGAAAGAAACGTTGGACGCATTGGAGCAGTTGACCTCCTGATTTGCTCTCTTCTCTTTCCCCCTCTGGCGTCCCCACAGGCGCCAAAACTCATTTCTGTGATGCCCCACAATAGCAGGTGCATTTATTCTGTCAATTAGAAGAAGAGGGAGAAAACAGTTGGATAGCTAAATGAAAGCGAAAATGCTCCTCTACTTTTCCCTCTCTTCATCCGTCCCTTGTTCCCTCCCCTCCTCTCTGGCTGTCTTTTTATTCCTGGCTTTGGCTCAACTGACTGGCCCGGCGCCAGGGCCTGCCGAGTGACTTTGGGCACGGCTGCCAACGCGAGCGAGCCTGAGCCACACACCGATCCTCATGTGCCAGCGTTGGCGGGGGCACGGCGGTTGGAGGGCAACGCTGCTGTCGTCCGTGGCCCGGGTCCCGTGGGGGAAAGCATGCGGGGTGAGGGTGTTAATGCTTTCAGATCTGGTTAAGAGCAGGGTGACAGCTCTGTTACCTGGGTAGGAGGTAAGAAGTGGGAGGGAGGAGGAGGGGAGGATGGAGGGAGTAAAGGGCATCTGCTCCCCTTCCAACACTCAGACATCCAACAGGATTAGGCCGCGAAGGACGCTTCAGCACACTTATCCAACCCTATATATGTAAGCATACGCTCACACAGACACACAGTATGCTTGAAACTATAGGAACATATTGCAGGCCAGTGTGTTTCATACAGCGGGCTAAGTGCTCTGAAGAACCTCTCTGCATCGCCACCTGATGTCATGACTGGTCTTACGAGAGGGTGGAGGAAAATAAATCAAACTTTGGCACCTTGTTCCAGTGAGGAAACCTTTGTGAAGAGTTTATAAATCAGTTACTAAATGCTTCATGGATCATTGATTTGTTCATGATTGATATTCCATTCACCCTCAGGTCGGTTTGGCACTGTAGATCGGGACGGCCACCAACCTAAAGTCTCAATATTTAAAAACCTGGGAATGAAACTCAACAATCAACTGTCTTTACAAACTTAACGCCATTCCCATCGTCCTCTGCTGTACTTTATTCTGTACAAATTAGCTAAAATCATATAACACGCTGAGCAAAGATGTACTGGTAAACTGTATGGAAATCACAACCAGTACCATACCATGCTCTCAATAAAGTGATCATATTTGCATGGAATTTAATAATGGATCATGACTCTGCCCGATGCACCAACATTTTCTTTCCTCGTAGCTTTCCTCTCACACTCCGCTCTGAATGGTCTCACGGTTATGGGAGGCTACTTATTAAATCCTGAGAAAATAAAAGCGTTGGTGCTTCTGCTCAGTGGCTGCCGCCTTCACTGTCAGTGGTCAGCGGGTTTTTCCAGAGAAATAATGTTGTCTCCTGTCAGCCTCTCCGTACCTCCTGTCCGAGGTCCTTGCATTAATGTGCCAGCCTTGCTAGGTGATAAATAAATGATGAATTGTGAAATTAATAAAAACATGAATGACTGTGGCGATGACACTGTGTGACAGCCCAGAGATGGGAATTAGGAGCTAAAGCAGCGCTAAAACTGGGTTATTGGGCAGGGGCCCCGCTAACGAGCCGTGAGATTGAGTTTGACACGTCGAAGAACAGGTGCTCGTTTATTTTCCCAAATAAAAGGACTGTGCCACATCTCGCCTGTCCAAAATAACACATAACAAAGTAAAGTCCTTGGATGTTAAGCTTCGTGAAGAAACCTACCTAATTATATTTTCCTGCAGGATTGTTTTTGTTTACATCTCTGGCTGTACTCTAAGCCAAGCTTGATGCCATCGTTGACATTCTTCAGATGTTGTCGGACGCCTTCCGGGGCTGTACCGGCATTTTGCCGGGCGCAGGTGTGGCGGCGTGGGCAATAACAAGCGGAGAGTAATTACCACAGCCATATCCATAACAGCCCTAAACCCCCAAAGTGTGCTCAGGGTGCCCCTGTACCCCCTCATCTCCTCCGCCACCTCCCTCCATCCTCTCCTCTCGCTATCACTCTCTCTCCGGCTAAATCATAGAACTGGGCTCAGGTCCAGGGGCCTTTGCTGCCGCTGCCCGGTTTCTGGTGGGGAGGGAAATAAAGCTGGACGGGCCTCTCGGGATGCTCTAATGTCAGCGTTAATTGTGAGTTATGGGGAAACATGGCGAGAGCGCAGAGGTCAGGCCTGTCAGCAATCACACTCTTCAGGCGGAATTTACGCTTCCTATTTATCTCCCCATCAATGGGGAAGAACGCGAGGAAATTAGCATTAGCACACCGATCTGTTTCTATCTCACCCCTTAACTCATCCCTCACTTTTTTTTTTTTTTACTCCGCTCATCTCAATCCTTTCTGGCTGCCTATGTCACCCCCTTGGTTCCAGTATGAGCTGGAGTGGACCAAAATTTGATAGCGAGTCCTTTTATTTCAGCAGCTTTGGGAAATATAAGATTTTATAATACCTCTGAACAGGGTAATACTGTAATGTTATTCATTTAATGAGATAATCTAAACTCTCTGGCTCAAAGGTGGAATGAGAGCAGTAACTGCGCTCATGATGGGCCATTTTTCTCTATGAGTCATTGCACACCCTGAACCTGGTGTCGATGTCCCAATCTCTCATTAGTGCGTCGGTACAGAGCCAAATTAGCTAAAACAGACGGTGTCAGAGTGTGCTGAGAGCGAACTTGCATGTCATAGACATCAGGATGAAAGCCAGTTTTAAAGCCAATAACTGAGGTATATTCCCTTTTTAAAATAGAATCTATGCAAAGAATGATGGAGATGATGGAGGAGATCGGAGCCGGTTTGGTACTGAACAATATATTGCTGTAATAATTTCTCTGTAATTTACTGTTCCAATTTCAGTAATCCTATTACACTTAGCAAAGCAAAAAAAATAATTTTTTATCCCTTTCAATCCACTAAAACTATATCTTACTGTATCTCATGATTTTTTTGTGTTCCTCCCACTGTCAGCTCATTTTACAGACACTGGTTAGCTTAACTTGCCTTGTTGGAAAGATGAGCTTTACTTTACTGGCAAATGGTGGAAAGAAGTGGACAGCATACTGGCAATGCTGCCTACTGCATCCACAACTGTCCTGAGAAATACACTGGGGAGTTTACAGGGTAAACATTTACGGGTGATAACTCAAGGCTTTGGAAACTTTATCAAAGTGGGATTAGCAACATGAATCGTGTTAGTGTTAATAGTAGTATTCACATGATAAAGTCGCTAACCTAGATCTTTATGAATGAATGATACGTTGTACCAATTACTCTAACAAGGAGGATTAGTGTCCAGTTATTATGAAAAACGCAGTTTTCGCGGTTTTGGTTAGCCTAAGTGACTGAACGTGCCATAAATTGTGTCCATAATTCACACAAGGTACCAGGGGGAGTTGGAATGAGGTGGACAATTATAATAAGAAATGTGCAACAACTGGACAACCCAATGTTATACAGTTTCCCAAAAAGAGTCTACAAAGAGAGATGGCTAGGATCGCCTCTTTTAAGCCTACAATAAAAAGAAATGTAGTCTTTTGGTAGCTAGGAAAAGTAAAGATTAACTTTGCTATCAGCAGCAAGTGATGAGAATGTGTTAGCAAGTAAATGCTAACACTGGCTTTCATGTGTCCTTATAGCCACCAATTTAAGTTCAGTATTTGCTCTACTTTTAGCTGTTGTGGTCCCCACCAACTCTCAGGAAACACATCTTGCTTGTTAGCTTGCTAAATGCTATGTGCACAAAATCTATTCGCTAGTCTAACTTTGTCTGTTTGCTGTTTGTTGAATGGCAGGATGCTGGGCTGCTCACAAAGGTTTTTTATTTGAGCTCAGTAGAGTTAATCTGCACATATCACAATTAAGGTGTTGACATTTCAACAATACATATCTTCACATTAGATGTTATTGTCATATCAAGAAGTGGAGGGAATGTGGATGGATTTGCAGGTTAGCGAGAAGACTCAAAGCCAGGGACTGCTGTTCAGGAATACGTTTCAACAATTGTAAGTGTGACACTACTGAATATTTTTAATGAGATGTTAGGAAATATTCTAGCTGTGTGGCAACAGCTAGTATTTTAAGCCAAAACGTAATCTTTTCCTAACTCTAATCAAGAGGTTTTTGTGCTTAAACTTGAGCACAGTATTGTCGCAACACACATTAGAAAATTGAACCTAAAGAAACATTAAGTTGGATGTTGGATTCTAGCAATTAGGTTGTGGTCCAACACTGCTGACAGAAAGATGAAAATCAGAAGACAGGTTAGAGAGATGAAAATAGCCTTTAACAAGTAAAGATTCATATTGAAGGCCACAGCTAAGGAAAGGCAAAGCTCAAATCTGAATTCATGACAGTGGGAGGACTGAAGTGACAAGAGCCCGGGGAGGACACTGTGCTATCATCCTTGCAGCCTGCAGGCCCTGCCTCCAGAGCAGAGGAATGAGGTAGCATTATTTTAACAGCTGCACAAACACATCTAATGCCTGCTACTGCTGTATTTCCTCCCAGTATGCTGCACTGCTAATCATAGCACATAGCCTGTGACCCTCTGAGACTTTACCTAGAAGCCCACAGAAGCAAACCAACATCCTCCTCCAGCTCTCATCAAATGACTCAGGTGTATCAGAGAGGATTAGATGGGCCTAAATCTGAGCAGGTTTAGCTGGAGGTGCTCAGTTGGGTGACTGCATCAAACCACAGATAACACCGGCAGGTCAACAACCTTGACCATCGTTCAGAGGTTCTGTTTTAAGCACATTTCAGTTTTTCCAATCACATTTTGTGTGTTCTAAAACCTCATTATCTAAAAGTTCTAATGTGACATTTCCGCCCCTGGTTAGCTTTTTCTCAGACTTCTGCCCTGCCTTCTTGGATTTGTTTGGGCTCAGTGCGTTACAGGTAAGGCTTTAAGACAGAATAGGGTGGTGGTAATGAGATATCGCTGCTCATTAGAACAGTGGATGCAACAGAAACAGCAAAGATATAGGGAAATTAAGCCCTGATCTAGGATTGTGACCTATGTACCACAGTCCTGTATTGTTGCCTCTGGATCTTTGGTCACTTTTTGATGAGGAAATTAAGAAAATCTACACTTATGTACACTCTGAAAACTCTAATTTGGGTGTACTAATCCGTTAGGAGAACCCCTTATTGCATCTGCACAGTTCCACCGCACGTTAAATGGACAGTACAAACTACTGAAGCAGCCCTGTGGGACTTCTGTGTTTGCACGGGTAATTCGACTCCATTTCTAAACTAACAATAGCTACTCTTGCTCTCTGTGAGCAGAGCGGAGAGATGCACTGAGATGGAGCAACGGGGAACGTGCATTAAGTCCCATCCTTCGGACTGTTTTGCGGAAAATCCGATCTGAGTCCTTTAAAAAGAAATCGACAGTCCATCAGCATTGAACAACTTCAACGAATCATCCGCAGGCAAACGGAGAGAGAAAGGGAAGGTCTCATTTTTCCTGTCAGGTTAAAAATTTGCTCACATATGGCCAATGAAAAAGTAAATAATACGTGAAAAGCACTACAAATTGTTACATATAGCCCCTTTAAGAAAAATCTCTTTTCATTAAGATGGATGTGAAATGTCTGACTTTTCTATTCTACACCACTATGCATTTAAAAAAAATCCAGTACAACATGGAATATTAATAATCAGTTTTTACTGTGTTTCCATCTTTTGCATGGTCAGACTTCTTAATGACTGAATGCAGTCCTCATATATACACACAGTATGTGAACTTTATGCATACGCACTCACTTCAGGAAAAGATAACAGTCGATTCTGATGTAATTTTCTTGTCCAATCAGGTCATCATAGTGCTTTTTTCATATTTCCATTTGCGCTGATCAGCACACTCATTAAGAAGAGATGAAAACGGATCCCTCCTGGACTGTCACCAGGCGGACGCTGACCAGCAGCGCTGAGTGATGCGTGTACGTACAGATACAGTATGTTAAGCAGTCATGAATAATACACAAAGGACATCATAGACAATACTGCACACTCAACTCAGCTGTCCCCTCCACCCTCCTCCTCCCTCCCTCCTGCTCCCTGTCCTGTTTTCCATAAATAATTCAGTAAAAGGAGGAAGAGCTTGTTTACTTGTGGTTTGTGTGGCTCTGCTCTGGCAAATTATTTCCCTCTGTTTGACTGATGGGTCAGGCGAGGAGGAGACTTCGTTTTCAATATCCTTCCCTTTTTTATGCTTTTATGAACTTGTTATGTGTGTCTACCGTAGTGAAAAGAATTATTAAAAAAAAAACTAAAAATAAATATCCAACAGCGACTCCTCTGTATTTTACATATGCAGCGACGCATCGCAGAAGACATCTCCAGAAGTAAGACTGTCAAACTAACACTGCCAGACAACTGGTGAGTTTGTATAGTGGTGGTCTTTTTCACACACAATTTGAAAGTGTGACATTGCTGAAGGTTGAGAAATGCCAACGCAGCCATACTGGACTGTTAGTGTAACCATCAGCAGGCTGTTAATTGTTCTCTCTCAGAAAAAAGTGAACACTTCCTCAGTTTGTTTACCTCACCAGATGCCATATCAACTGTAGTGAGGAAAGTCCTTGGTTGTGCAAAGACTTTTTCAAATAAATTCCACCATTATGTTTCCCGAGCGAAGTGTCGACGCAAAGCAAAAACGCAACTCTGCCAGAAATGCAATATGTGTACAGTACCCGGAGACAATTAAAACCACAAACTATAATGATTGAAATAAGGGTCTAATGAAGAGGCTCAGACAGAGCATCGTCGACCCTCTCTGACCCGTACATGAAAAGAGAAGCAGTCGGCAGAATGCCTACAAAGCGGCGTCCCTGCCTCTTTGAAGTGACATGGAAAACTCGCCATCTGGCGTGATCATCACATTTTCACTTTGACAATCCTCAAATTCTCACACTTAAACCAACTGGCTGAAGCAGCTCCGCTCTGCCTCACGTCTCCGGCGCGATGCCTCATCTGCAGCACAACACAGGCCCGCTGCTCTGTTTCACGAATATACAGTCAGGTGTCTTACCTTTGCTTGTGCTTTAAGGATAACTTCAGGGTAGCACTTGAAATTAGTGTTGTTTGTGTGGATAGCTAGTCTTTCCTGCCATAAGAGACTGCAGACATTGATGAAAAGAGCTTAAACAAAGGATCTGTTGGCAATGGATGTCTTTAGAAGGCAAAGTAACTTTAAGAAGTGTGTGGAATACTGGAGGCAACATCACGATGAGCTACTCAATCCAAGTAGCTTTACGGCAATCAGCGCATCCTCATATCAAAACAAATGAATGGGTTGATTGCAAGTGATTCCCAAAGCAACATATATCACCGTTCACTATAACAACACGACTGATGCAGTGGACCAGCAACAGGTGCTAAGAAAAAAACTTGGTTAGGTTTAGAAAAACATTGTTTGGTATTATTGTTGGCACCTCAGTTTGCAAAGACAACTAGATCGTTTTCCTCAGAGTTGCAAACCCGAATTTACTCAATCATCTAGGCTACTCCTCTTTCGTTTCCATGTTCTTCGACTAACATCTAGTCACAAGCGTCATTGGATTCAATGAAACTATGAAACTTCATGACATGAACTTGCGAAATAAGGCCGACATTGTTTTAGGTCTGCTGCTTTGAGACTTTTTTATACATGGAGGTGGATGTTTACAATCATTTGTGAGCAGTTCTGAAACCACTCTGACAAACATTTTTTGCCAAGCTCTGTTTTCTGTCATGGAAGTCTCAACCGCTAAACTGCAGTGTGAGAGATCAGCTTTAGTGTATCCAGATTAGCATGGACAGGACCTACAACACGGTATAGAAATAGTAGCTCCTATGTTCTCCCTCCCCGTGTTCCTGTCGAAGAATCAACTCCGCTTCTGAAGTGTGTGATGCCACACCTCAGCGCATCTAAATATGGCTTAGCAGTGTTGAATCCAGTAGTGTTAAATATGCACAGAGAAATCCATCTTACACTGTTAGTGTAGGTGCAACCGTCACCACCACCACTCTGTCCACCCAACCTGGCAACACGCAAGTGTGAGCCACATCGCCAAGCCCTCAACCTGGCACACAGAAGTGCGATCCTCACTTCAAGGTCTGTAAATTATTCAGGTCAGACGGTGATGACAAGTCTATCAAGTTTACTTTATTTCTTTCTTTTACTTTTAAGGACAGAGATGCTTGATGTTGGGCGGCAAGCCGCCTAGTGGTATGATATACTACTGGTTTGTCTTTCTTGATAAAACTGTTCAATAGGTAGCATTGTGAAGCTATGGTCACTTTACTCTCTATGAATTAAATTTCCCTGCACTCAACTCAAAAACAACAAACAGTGGATGAAAACAATCTTGTCATTGTAGTATGAAGGTATGATATACTGAATAAGGTTATGGGAAATGCTGCTACAACAGCTTCTCAAATGAGTTTGTACATGCCAGTGGTGCTCATTTGCATGGCAAAGTTAAACAAAAGTGAACTTGACTAGTTTGATACTATAGGAGGGGATATTCACAGCACTGTGGTAAATGTGACTGTACTTAGTCCACCATGTTTACCGGGTGATCACGCTACATATGATCTTGCCCCGCTGCTGACTGGCTCTGCTCTGCCTCTGATCTGCTGACATGCCTCTGACAGATTAGGTTAAGGATGCCGGTCCTACAGTGATCGTCAATGTCCACGGATGTGTTTTAACTGAATGAATACACATGACACACTACGTTACCATCCACTTTGGTTTCAGTCATTCATTTTGTGAGTCTGATCGACTGCTTATGTGATCGGCCACCGCAGCCGACTGCGCTATCATTTTTCTGGATCCAAAACAAACTGCCCTCATTAAAGTGAATGAGCAAACCTGCATTTCTGCGGCACCACTGGATCAGTAGCTTTGTTGCTTAAGTGACTGAAAACTGCTGCTAAATGTAGGCTAGCTGCTGATGGCTAGTTAGCGGTCCTATTCGCCGACTCTGTCTCAGACGACCAAGCAAAAAAAACACCTTACTGTATTCCCTGATGTCAAACTGGCCTCCATCTCTCTACAGGCCGAGTTGGTGGACTGCTTGTTCCATGGTGAGGGGGCATAACACACATTTTATGCTATTGGCTGCAAATGTTAATCAGTATCCCTCCCTACCTGACCGTTTTTTACAGGAAGCGCAAAAATATGCAGAAGCAAACAACACTCGGCTTTCTGTTTCATGGGGACTTTAAAATACAAGTCAGTCCTTTTTCATTATTTGATCTCAGTCCAATGGCACCTCTGTTACCACAATTTACTACACACACACAGCTCTGAAGACTTTTATTCACTATTTTTCAGTGTTTGTGAATGTCCTCCTCATATTTTACCGATGTTTTACTTGCCCACTGGGTGTCATCGGAATAAGAATGTCTGTGGCCATCTTCCAAAAGAAATTACCAGAAGGAATTTGGGGACTAGTTTGGAATTAGAAATAAACTTGGTGACAGGAGATGATTGCGTATGTGCATGCGTGTGGATGTGTACGCGCGCGCGTATGTTTAAAATCCAATATGCATGTGGATACATGCATGTGTGTGTGTGTGTGTGTGTGTCACGTACGCCGCCGGTCACAGGTGAGTGTCATGTGTGATGATCATTATTGCCATACACCTGCTCCGCTCCCGCAATTAACTTTGCCGATGCAAATGAGCCTTATTGCATCACCGAGGCCTAGCCTCCTCCCCAACAGACTAGACGATGTTCATCTGCTGGATCTAATTAAGGTAATGAGAGAGGGAGGAAGAGATGGAAGGATGGATGCAGCAGCAGAGGTGGAAGGCGGAAGGTGGAAAAACAGGGAAAAGGGGGGATGAAAGAAGATGGCACGAAAATGGAAAAGAAAGGCAGTGGTAGGGATAGGCGTGTGTGTGTGCGTGTGTGCGTGTGTGTGTGTGTGTATTTTTGATGCATTTGCAGGATTACATGTAATTGTGTTTCCAAGTGTGTACGGGCTCTTTTTATAGTGTGCATGTGTGTATGAATTGATGAAGTGTCGGAAGAAAAAAGGAAGCAGGAGAGAAAGGAGGGGAGGAGACAGCAGGTGTTCTGACAAGGACAACAGCCGTCACACACAACCACACACACACACACACGCACACACACACACACACACACACACACACACACACACACACACACACACACACACACACACACACAAAACACAGACTACAACAGAATTATGCACATGAACATTTAGTCAAACACAAATGCAGGTACACGCACGTGCAGAAACACACCTATGCACAAGGCATTTCACCCCTGCACACACACCTATACACATTTGCACTCCGCACCCGTGGCTGTTCACACACACACCTGAGTGTTCTGCGTTCTCACTTTGACTCTCAAAATACCTCTTCACTCACACCTCGACTCAAACTTGAATGTATGAGCAGCTACAGTAAAGAGACACCGCCTCCTGTTCTCGGATTCGTGTGGTGTTGAGTAATTTCTTTTAAGGATGACATCAACATTTTAGCGACTCAAAAAAAAAAACAACTGTGCCGGGGAAAGTGGCTGCGGTGCACTGGCATGACAAAAGTCTAAACTTCTATTAGTGTCCCCTACAGGGTGCAAAGTGGTTTATACGAGTAATGAGGAGAGAAAGGCACAGTGGAAGCAGCGGGGACGCCAAAGGAAATGTACTAGGTTATTAATGAACGGCAAAAATACAGAATTAATTGTTTCCAGAGCACGATAGCTAGTGTTTCTGGTGACCTTTTGACCTTTCATTTAGAGCCACCGTCAGACAATTGATCCACGAGTAACGCTGTGTTCCATTGCACTCTCACTCATGTGCGTCCAAGTTGGAATTCCAAGTCGGGGTTGGCGGCATAAACAGACATGACATCACAACAGTACGGTAGCGCACATTGTGAACACTTACTTTTTACCTCCTCGTCCCTTTTTTTACTTTACATAGTGCTTGTTTTGTGAAACGTGCAGTAAATACAACTTTGTGTTTGTCATTTTCACTGTCATTCAGTTGATTTACTGTCTGTTTTCTTTAGGTGCCCTTAATTGTTAAATCAGCTGCTTTATTTGCTTGTGGATTGCAGCTTTTAGGTTGGAAGTCGGAAAACAATGACTCAGAAGTACCGACTTCTGACTTTCAATGGAATGCACCCTGAGAGTCAAGTTATCTTGTTCTGGACGAGAGTGTTTACTAACCAGCAGATGTGGTCATCCTGAGGCCCTGGGTTAAAGAGATGTGACGGGTGAAATAGTCCACAAAATCTTTGGTTTGTGTTCACAGTTCCAACATGTATGCAAGTCGGCTTTTATTCTGAAAACTGTACTGCAATGCAATGCAAACATTAAATGGTGGTCATTGTCTTGTTGCGTTGCATTCAAACATTTACATGCGATTTAAAAAAGGACAAAGTTTGCGATTCTAATAATAAAATCAGATAAAATGTCGAACTTCGATGCAATACCTTGAAAAATGTTTATATTCTATACCATTTCCAATAATGACTAGTAAGTGTAAAATATGACTCTTTTTGAAAAATTTGTTTTATTGTCTTTAGTCCAGACCTTTCAGAATAATTTGCAGGATTTCCACCAGAACTGCTGTTAGACCTAGAGCGGTGGGGTGTGTCAGAGAAGGGGTTTGTCACTCCAATGAGAATAGCAGCTCCACCTTAAAGGTCCACCCAGGGGGGCCTTGGTGGAAGTTGTCGCTTACCCCTTGATCAGCCGGTGGGAAGCAAGACACATCATGGTTCGGGTCCTGAGGATCTGTGTTTATTCACCGCTGAAACCAGCGATGCCCAAACTTTTTTCTCTGGGACGGCCAAAACTGAAACTTCATTGGCAAGCCTACAAAGACCTATTGTATTGTGAAGATGCAAGGATACTGAGTTCCCTTAATTGGCTGTGTTACAACTCACACAAAAAAGAGACCCGGACGCAGGACACACAGAGCCACGCAGTGAAAAGAACAAAAAGCACAAACACGCACAAACTGAGGACAAATCAGAAAAACACAGGGAATGAATCAGGGAACACGGGGAGCACATGAGCACCAGGGGGCGGAAGCTGGAGACACAAAGAGTGAGGTGAAAAACCACAGGCTCAGATACACAGGAGCCATCAACTAATTGAACACAGGAAACAGGAAATTACCAAACCTATAATCCAAACCCCGTACAGACCTGTACGTGTCACTCCCCTCGCCATGCTCAGATTATGAAACACAATTGATAGTAAGGTATCGTGCGTATTTAAGAAGCATTTTTACATCATAAAGATAAACAACATGTATCATGGGATGCTCGTCCACAACGACTAGCATGTAGCATATTCATTTCGAAATGACATCATCGGCTCTTCTAGCCCATTAGCTCATCTTTTTTATTTGCCATAAACACTGTTCATCTTTTATGGAAATAAGATTTTCTGGGTGAGACGGCCGCGCTTTAGAAGAAATCTCCTGCACACGAGAAGACGTGGGCCCGATGAGAGTGTCTTTGGCTTATTTCCGCCGCAACAGTAACGTACTCACCCGAAGACGGTCTCATCTTCGCCGCGCCCCGTCCCTGCGCTCTCACCTGCTGCTTTCACTTCAGATAAGAAACGTCGTCCCCGCTGGGTTTACTAGCCTCATACACACCGACAGATTTAACATTTTGTCTCTTTGAAATGATTTTTGCATCATGTCTAAATGTTTTCTCATTTTCAGACATTGTCTCGTCCCGTCATTATAAACAATGTTATGCCACAATACATCCTGAGGTGTTAGCGAGAATCACCACAGTGTATGATTCACCAGGTGCTGTTCTCATCACTTATGCGGTAAACGGTACCAAATATTTGACACGTGCAGTGTTATTGTCTACATTTCTTTGCTTCAGCTGTCCTCTCCCTGCTTCTCCTCTCTCCCCTCTGCTTTTTCTTTTTCTTTCTGTCAACCTCCACCGGGTTTAATCTGACTAGCCGCTGTGGTGACTGATTGACCAGCGAATGAGCTGTTTATTGGATGCAAGGGAAACAAATTGCAGTTTGACGTGTTCCCCGAGTTGTCTAATGAGAACCAGGATGAAGTATATCACTCTCTGCTTCTGCTCTCCTCTCTCAGCATGGGCTAAACCCAAAACAGGGTTTGGACCTCTGCCAGGCCAATCTCAATCATTCTGATGCACCAGAGAGAGGCCAGACAATGCGGTGCGTCTGTGCGTGTGCACATGTGTGTGACGACAGAAAGACACCTCCTGAATTAGCTTTGTGGCTTGCGCTCGTATACAGAACGCTTTTAGATGACTTTGCCTTTTATTCCGTAGGTTTTATCCGTTGCGACTTAATAGGACGGTGCTTCGTCGCCCGATTCACAGTGAAATTATTGCACACTCACAGCAGTGTCTGACTGGTGAAGGCCGGCCATCTTTAGTGCCTGAAGATTTGTTTCCCGTTTCAGACTTTTACACAAAAAAAGAGGTAAAAGCTCATCGAATGGATGAATGAATGAATGAATGAAAGAGATAAATCAGCTTCTCCTCTTTGTTGCCTACGTAAGAATCCTATCTCTAGGGACCAGCACAGATTTCAAAACATTACATACACACAACCAACAAATATTTCATTTGAAGAATCTGAGAAAATATCTAATACCTTTCCCTGCACACAGATGCTTAACACCAAAACTTTCTTTATAGCAAGATACCATGATAAGCGAGAGAAGAGATTATTTGTCCTTTTTTTTGCCAACAAACCGTGAACCCATGTACACCAAGTTTTCTCTTGTAGGTTTCTCTTCATTCCCGTCCTGTCATGGTGACCGTGTTGAGCTATTTAACGGTTAAGATTTAGTATTCATGCGGCGTGCTGCAAGATCGCAGCACATAAAAGCTCAGCCTGAGTCCATCACCAAACAAACGGGAGCTGCGTGTTTTTCTGATTTATTAGAGGGGCCCTCCCTTCTTGTTCTCCTTCTCCTCCTCTTAATCTTTCATTATTGTCTACCCCTCTCTCTCTCTCTCTCTCTCTCTCTCTCTCGCTCTCTCTCTCGCTCCCCTCCTCTCCTCCTGTGTTACAGTGTGAGGACGGCACGCACTCACTTTTTTTTTTCACCGCGTGTGCGAATGTGTGCGTGTATGTCGCCATTGTGTGCGCGCGGATGTAAACATGACGAGTGTGTGCATGTGCAGGGATGTCACATGACGTGTCCTTAATGACAATCTGTCTGGAATCTCACATTTCTCCCCTTAGCTTCTCCTGTTGATGAAGCATGATGCTTTCCTTTTGTTGCCCTTAATGGAGGCTTAACGTCTCTACTCACAGATCAATATGACTTTATGAATTACTTGCTCCGCGGCTGTTTTTTCCTTTTTTTTTCTTTCTTTTTTCTTTTTCTTAACACTTGCTCATTAGCATGCCGTCTTTATTAGCCGGGGCCACTGGTGTCTACTTCTGCTCACATGTGTGTGCGCGCGCGCGGGTGTGTGACCGTGGAGTGTGTACTTTAGGTGTTGTGCGTATAAGTCGTGGTGTAATTAATCTGCTTGCCCTCCACTCTGATTAAGCTCAGAATTCTTCCACACAGCTGAACACTCTCCACCTCCTGTCTCTTTGGCTCCTGCTCATCAACACGCTGTGTAATACGCAGCCGAATATGATGATTTTTTTTTTTGATTTTTTTTTGTTTCCGCGTGTCAAGATGTACAAAGCCTGACAAAGAAAAGACGGTGGGGAAGCGCGTTGGAGACGATGTAGATTTGCATCCATTCAAAAACGAGCTGTTAGTCTGAAAATTAGGGTCTGCACAGTTACGCGACGTATTATCAAAATTACGATAGCTAAATGTGAACTTACTCGATAAAGGTAAAAATCTGCAACAAACAGCATTATGGTGAAGTGCTGCAGGGACGCCTGGCCTTCAAATCTTGTTCTCCAGCTGTGAAAAAAAAACAAAAACATTTGTTTGGTTCAGACCCTAACAAATGTCACATCATTAGGATTTTTTAACTGTTTTCCCAGTAAAACAAAAAATGAAATAGTGAATCAGAAAGGATCATTTCCTCTAATCGGGAATCAAATTGCAATTGTAACGTCTGTCAGAATAATTGCGTTATGATTAGTTTTGCATCCCTTCTCCAAATCGTTTCCTGTCAGATGTCAAAAAAAAAGAAAAGTAACATCTCATATAAAAATTGTGTATAAAATTACCAACCGCCGCTGAAATGGGGTGGGGGAGAACAATTCCCACACGCATACACAATAAAAGAAACAACAGAAATATAATTCCCCTATTTCATGGCTGTTGCCCTTTAGCTGATATGAGAAGTCAATAAGCTCTATTGTACAGATCTAATAAAAAGCTGCTTTATGTGTGTGAGTGTGTGTGTGTGTGAGAGAGAGAGAGAGCGCACACACACACACACTCTCCTCCTCCCCTGGCGTAATCTGTAATAATTGTAGCCGTAATAATCTTGCAAACAGAGGAAAAGGTCAAGTCTGCGAGGTGAGTACGGGAGGAACGAGGAGGTGAGAAGAAAAAAAAGGAAAAAAGAAAAAAGGAAGAACAACAGCAGAGTGATTGAGAACGAGAGGAAAGGTAAACAAAGATGACGAGAACATAAGGGGAAATGGAAACTAAGAGGAGAGGAGAGGAGTGGAGGCCGGGCGCACGTTGCCGCCTTCCGCCACTAGTCTCTGCTGTTGCATCGAGGATGAGTGATGTTTATCGGCGGACTGGAGCGCCGCACACTTCCTTTCCTCTCCTGCCTTTATTCCCTCTCAGTCTTGAAAAAAGCCCAAGGTCTCCCAGGCTGTGTTTGAATTCCTGTCGAACCACGCACACGGAGCTGTTGCAGCCCCACGCCGCTGACAGCTGTATTGTTCCCAATCGCAGGAGAAAGCGGCACATTTGCTCACAACAAGCGTGCTCCACTAAACCACGTTTTTTTCCTCATGGAAGACAAAGGTGACACTCTACTTAAAGCATTATATGGAGCATCATGCATTATGGAGTGTTACATAATGTTTACAGTGTGGCTCATTATGGCTCTTGTAAGCGGGCCTAGTAAGTAGGGACGGAGTGGAGGATTAAAGCACCTCCACTCATTCGGCTCACCTTTTCAGACAGCAGGGATGAAAGATTTATTTTGAAGTCAGTCTTTATCGACTGTTGAATTTCACCAATGAAACGTTTCTATTCCTGCCACGACTTCCGGATTCATCTTCTGTACACAGTGAGTGTTTTTTTTCATGCAAAATCATACAGTCAAGCAGTCGATGCAATTCAATTCAAGTCAGCCTAGTTTGATGCTGTAAATTAGGCCGAATCTGGCTTCTGCAGTGTTCAAGAAAATTAACTCATTCGGAAATGACAGTAAAGTAGTGGGGTTATATTAATCCCCTGGTTTCACCCTTTATATGCAATATATTAACAATTTAATTAAGGGTTTATAACACAAAGGAGAGATAAGGACATTTTTTAAGGTTTAATTAAAGTAAAAACAAGTCACTGACTGTAACTCCTCCTGAAGCATCTGTGGCAGATAAAGACTGACTGATATTGTATCATAGCTCAGCTGTAATCCTATAAAATGAGTTGTGTTATTTTTATGAATTACATTATCATGCTTGTTATCTTTAAGTTATGAATAATCTTTATATATTCACACTCTATCTTCGGGTACATCCCATAAGATACATCTTAAAGCCACAGAAGTAGGCCACGCATCAAGACTTTTTCAGCCAACCTCCTATTTTCATGCACAACATGTCATTTTGAGTTTTCAGCTGTATAAAACCTTCCCTCTGAGTATTTCCTTTCTTTCTTTTTTTAGAAAACATATTTTAATGTTTTTAAGAAAAATAAACCATTTTAAATGAGAATTGATCATTTTCATCCAAAATTACTGTAAAAAAAAAAGTCTTATTACACACTGTGTGGTTTATTTTTGCTTTCAAACTAATTAGTTATTATGGTTGTGGCCATTCTTAGTGCTATGCACCAAAACACAAAGGCAAATTTTTTGTTTGTGAAAACCTTCTTGGCAAAAACTCTGATTTATTATGTTATCACTCATTCATTAACTGTTTATTCCTCCAAATTTGACCAATCATCATCATCATGATGCCATGTTCGGACAAAATTCCAAGGTCATGCGGGAGACATCGGAACTGGAAATCGCCAGATTGCATCTTCCTCGAAGGACTAAACTATGAGCACGAAGAGATCTCCGATTTTTGCTTGAAATGTTTTATTTTATTTCTTCTTTCTACACTGTAGTTATGAGACAACATGTTTGCTTTTACCAAACAACAGAGCATCTCTGTATACACCATTAACTGTTTGCACTGTCACAGATATGCTGTAACCTGTTTAAAATGAATGCATCATTCAAAGTAAAGTACAACTTCACTTCATCCTGGGAGGGCCACACAAAATGTCTCAGTATATAAGGTATATGATGACTGTTTGCCTGCAAAGTTGAGAAACACTATATCAAGCTGATGTCCATAAGAACCAGGGGTGCTCTGTGGCTCAGCTGTTTTTAAATATCTCTTACTTTTTAAGGAAAATGAACCATTTTAAAAAATGTTGATCATTGTCACACCAAAGAAAAATATAAACCTGTGATACATATTACAGACCTTAAGGGTTTATGTGTGTTATTAAATCATTTAGTATACATTTGCAGGTTAAACATCCCTATGGAACAGGGGACTGAATAATCAGAAACACATAAAAACATACATATTGCTCAGGTGCTGTTTTACGAGTATTTTGGAAGGACAGTGTCTTTACTTTTTAAAATAACCATTAAACTCATCTCAGTCTGTGACGCTACAGTCCGTCATTAAGGTGGCATCCTCTTCCTGCTAAACACAGGATTTGTGATGTCCCGGACACTGATCCAATCCATTTCACCCTGATAATTATTTGAAACTCAGATCACAGAGGGAAGATTGGATCCGCTGCACCTGCATGTTTAACAGTTCAAAGGTTTTGCTAAAGTGGATTGGCTGAGCTTCTGACTCCTGATCATTACACCTGTTTGGAGCCATCCCTCTGCAGCATGTGCACTGTCTGCCTTCTTTTTTTCCGCTGGTACCCAGTGCTCTGCCATGCTGCACTGAACTGGACCCAAGACATTACGAAATTCATAGAGATTATGTCATCTTTTACATAGACAGCGTGCTTCTATTACTATACATGTCAAAAGTGCATATCAGTTATGTCCACTGAAAACTGTCCCTCGGTATAACATCACCATTATTCTAATAACACAGTATCAGTATCAAAATATAAACATGTGGGAAATTAGATTTCACAGTATTATATTATTATTACAGTAGTAATAAAGAAATAGAATAAAGTCAAGATCTCTTATGTTGCTTTTGGAAATATTTACTTTAATAATACAACCCTGAGTCAAAACAATTTTAAACACTATAACATGTAAATAAGTGAAGAAGGCAGTGATTCCCTTGTCCTTATGGACTTACTGATAAACTTAGTGTTTTTCTTGTTTAAATATACACTGATTGTGAATATTATGCCTGCAACATTTTCCAAAGTAGCTGGGACAGAGTCTTGTCTAACACTGTGGTACAGCATCTTTTCGTTTATCAGAACTCAGTAAGTGTTTTGGAAGTGAAATTCTTTCTTGCTTGGTGTCACCTGGATGGCAGTGCCGCCCGAGTAATCAAAGGTCACGAGCTGTGCCCCCTAAGAACTTCAGATGATGCAGTGTGGATGGTGAAATCCCCAAATCTTTTGCAATTCATGCAGTTTTTAATAAAGTGGTAAAACCTCGCCCATCCTTGCTTCTGAACGACAGAGCCCTTTGAAGATGCCCTTTTCATACCCATATCGTGAGACTATGAGACTATCATTTGGTTCCACTGAACCTGTTTACCTGTGGAATGTTCCGGACAGGTGTTTTTGGTGCTTTCCACAACTTTCCCAGTCTTTTGTTGCTCCTGTCCCAACTTCTTTGAAACATGTCGCTGCAGATCCATTGCATTCTCTTTTTACTTTAGGAAAATTGTAGGCACAGGAATCAAAGTTGCAAACATGCATTCATACCTCGGTCTGACTTTGCAGAATTTGACAATTCATACATTCAAAATCATGTCTTTGTAGATACCAAGCTCACATGACTTAAACTTCCAGCGCTGACAGACAGAATATGGCTTGATAACTTTATTTCAAAGAAAACTTCAGTGTTGTGGAGAGGAATAAAGGAAAAAGGGAAAAGTCATGCATGGCAAATATCACACAGCGCTGATTCACTGTGTGACCAAACGCTGAGCCCAAGTTGAGACTAATGAAGTCTTTAATTTGGTTATAGTTTATTAATGTCAGAGACACTCCCCCATTAATCATATTATAACGCCCCTGAGTGTGCACAAGCTCGCACTAATATGTATAAGGCCTGTGTGTGCGCGAGTGTCACTTTGCAAGCATATGTCTGTGTGTTTCTATGAGTGCGTGCGAATGTACACAATGTGTGTGTGTGTGTGCGTGTATGAGAGAGAGACATAGAGAGAGACAGTGACAGAAAAAGTGTGGCGCTCTCCACCAGCAATAATATCGCATACATTTTAAAGGACCGTCATTATCGCCGCGGGTTACCCCGCGGCCCCCCATCACCAACCCCACAAACCATTTTCATTCCAAACTCATTAATATGCAAACTTATTCAAATGAGATTGTAATTAAGCATCTACTGAGTGGGAACCCTTTTCATGATAATTTATGATAAACTCCTCGGCACCTTTGATTGAGATTGATTTTTGGCGCACGCAAGGCGACCTGAATACAAAGCTACACCTGAGAGACCTGGAGGGAGAATAACACTTTTAAAACAGCAAACTTATTTCATGGCTGATTGTGCCACAATCATCTTGGAGGAGTAACAAAGATCTATTTGAATAATGCATTCCCACTGTGCTGGCGATGTGCTCAGCCTGAAAAAAAAAAAAAATGAAAAAAAAGAAGAAAACTTGGATATATCTGTTCTTGGCATCGAGGTGACAAAGTGATGTGTGCGGATGTGTCTGTGTGTGGCTTTTTTAATGGAAGGTAAACCAAGCAGAACTCCGTTTACCTAGCATTTCGTTGGAAGAATTACAGCCCTTCTCTGTCTGAGACTGACACTTTGAGGATTATCACCAGTTTAATGTTCATACAAATGCTCTTTTGGCCTCATGGTGATAATCTGATTCCCATATTTCATTTACCATGATGTCATCAAACGTTGCATGTGCACACAACTTGCTGGCTGTTTTGCCACCATGAAAGGATTAAACAAGGGAAACACATCTTCAAAGTGAAGTTGTGTTTTAGCTCCTCTGCATGGGACTAGACCTTTGCTATATATGTTGTTAAGTTGTGTACTTACATTATCCTGAATGTTTCATTCAATGTTCAAACCTGGAAAAATCCACAAATATACTTGAGGTGAAATGGTGTGTTTCATTTCGTCGCCTGTGCTGTATCTTCCAGGAGGGAGTCAGAGAGTGATGGAGGAAGTCGGGGGAATGTGACTAAATGTAACACGACTAGAACATTACCATGTCAGTGAACATGAGTGCCCACTGAGTCACACCGGAAAGATTTTCAGCAGCTGTGGTGGATAAGTAATGCTGTAGTCACACTGGCGTTACTCGCCAGATTACGTTACCGTACGTTACCTGTAAAAAGGGGGCAATGGCACTCACCTAGGATGTGTGTGTATGTGTGTGTGTGTGTGTGTGTTTATATTCAAGTCGAACCTCTCACAGATCTCAGCACTTAACAGAGACTCTCACTCTCTTCTTTTACCCCTCTCCCCTCTGCATGTTACATTTATGAAAGTTTTCCCCCTTCTACTTCAGTCAACAACCCTGACAACGGAGGTCACCTGAGTGGATCGCTGCCGCAGTCAGATTGATAAATGTGAGTGCAGATAAATCCACTTTTTTTCGCTTTTGTGGAGGAGGGCTCTGTTTGACAGGACAGCTTGAAGAGTTGTTAGGAAAGCCAAGGACAGATCCTCTGTACATAGGGTGCACGCTCAACCAACGGGGCGAACAAATAAACTCCATAAATCCACTTTTTTAATCCAAAAAGATTATTACTCCGGAAGGTCTGACTCTGAACCAGACTCTGAGCAGATGAGCTGAGCTCTCGATTAGCTCTAGGACAACAACCTGCTCTAGATCTCCTTCAATCCTGCTTCAATACCTGCTTTGTCCTTGATTGTAATGGACAGGAAAATAGTCAAGCTTTAAGGCAAAGTCAAAGTCACATATTATGTTACAAACCAAATGTTAAAATGTCTGTATGGACCACTTGCAATATTCTATCGGCTGTTTTTACCTTTGCAACTGGTGTGGTCAAGGTTTATACTGTATGCTAGTTGTGTCTGCGCCTGACAGTTAAAGTTTTTCTCATATTTTTCTCATCTATCCATGACCCAGTCCAGCCCATAATCCTACAGCTGAATCAATCAATGTTCCCACATAAACATCTGATAGCTATGTCTAATATGAAAGAAGTCCCTTGTGGTGCCAAAAAAACCAAAAAACAAATGCATCCAACTTGAACAGGACTGATTTGCACAATGTTATTGATCTGCCGATGTCACAGCTTTGTCTCGGCTGTTTTCCAAATGTCACCTTTTGTGAAAACCGGTTCGTCACGTGACATGATGATCCACTTTCCACCAAACTTAAAAGTCCTCCTCAGAAGTGTGTGTGCGACCCACATCAGGATCCTGGCCCGCAGTTTGGGAAACGACGGTTTGGATGCAGATGGTAATCGCCTTTGTAATTAACACTGAGTGAGCGCCGGTGGGGGATGAGGAGAAGGAGAGCATTGTTGTTTGAGGAACAACATCAAAGACAAAGGTAGTCTCTGGCAAATGATAGTTGTGTAATTGCCCCGCGGTACCTGCGAGCCGTATGACCGCACTCTCCGAGCTAGTTAGGAGCCCCAGGTGAGAGAACAGTAGGGCCGGATCTCTGCATCCCCCTGTAGTGTGCACACACACACAAATACACACACCTGCATAAATTGGATAGAAACTTTGGGATCAACATCAGAGACGCCTTTGTGTTTTCAAAAAGTATATTGTTTATTGGGGTCAGAGTGATTTCGGGGCGGGACTTGGGATGAAACAAAAGAGAGGCAAAGTGCTGTTTGTTTGTGCAACTGCAAAACTCTAGTTAGCATAAAAAATAAATCAATAAACTCTCCTCTGCCAGCAGTGTTCCTTTGTTGTTGCATTGGACAATTCGTATTGCCGCGAGGAGGGAAAATAGGTGAGTCTTGTTAGTGCGAACGGCTCGCAGGCCAGCAGCCTCTCTCCCGCTTGTGAGGTGTGTGAGCTACTGCAAGTGTTCACAGGAACAGCTTTTTTTTTAAGATTCCGAATGTACGTTTTATCTAAATGTTTTTATTTTTCCACAACGTACACATGATTCATCCTTACACTGAAGTCTGCCACTTTTTTTTCAGTAAAAAAAGAAAATGTTTCCTTGAATGTGCCGACGCTCGGGAGGCTCAAGAGACGCCGACATGTTCTTGACTCATATTTTGCAAACAGAGCTCTCCCTGTCCAGACGCGATGCCTTCGAGTACTTACCGTTTCTTCATTTCAAAGCAGGAGGCAGGGTTCCTTTACCTCCAAGCTCACATCGAATACACAAATTGTACAAAGTTCCCTCTGATTTTCTACACAAATAAATTCCTTGCCATATTATTTACACCAGATTCATTCACATATCCCAGATAGCAAAATTGTACCAGACACCCTCATCTGTCACACCAGAACAGAAATGAACTGTGGCCCTGATTTGGGCCAGTTTGGGTTTATTCTGTTGGCTTTAGGCTGCCATATGTCCGTGGTATGACCTGCTGGGTGGCTCAGATCTTGCAAACAGGAGCGGACCTCCCAAGCGCCATCATTCCACAACAATTTTGCTATCTGGAAAGACACAATGCATCTTGTACCCTCAGGGATAAATGCTACGTAGAACATCATGCTACAGCCATCACAGAACAACAACATGTTCTACTACAGCAGCTACTCGCTGTCCATTCAAGCCTTGAAGAAGGCCTCAGACCACGAGCCTGCACACAATACACAGATGTTTTTTTGCACAGATTGAGGGTGAGGATGCTTTTTTCTGTCATAGTTTTATGTTTCAGAACGCCAGCACCATTGAGCGAATGATGGGCCATGTGCACTGTCGGCTGCAGCCTACTTGAAAATATTATCATAAGCCACCATAAGCTACTGGTCCAATCCAATTTTGACTTGTATGTTGAAACATGCTCAAAAGCGTAGTGTTTTTCTATTGTGAAGTTTGCAGACAGCACCACCATCATTGGTGGAAAAACAATGTGTGCAGAGTGGTGCACAGAGACCAATCTACTGCTCAACCTCCACAAAACCGAGGAGCTGATTGTTGATTTCAGAAAAAGGCAAAGACTCACACCCTTGTCTAAATCACCGGAGCTGAGGTTGAGTCAGGTGAACACATTTAAGTTTCTGGGAAGCAACGATACAAGAGAACAATTCCTGGTCATCACACAACACCACCCTGGTAAAGGAGACTCAGAAACACGACCTCTGAAGGAAACATAAAAAGGCAAAATTCCTGTCAACTTTAAGATGAGCGATCTTGACTGGAAACATTACCAAGTGGCATGGTCTGTTTTAAAACTGACAGACTCAAGTTAAATATATTTCAAAAAGCAAATTTACAAGCAGATCACATCGACCAAAGTCTGCACAGACCAGAGCAGGTTAACTACACAAATACAAGAAACACAGACCGCCCAGAAAGTCATTGGTACCCATCTCCCGAGCATTGGTGACATCAGTGAATATCATAAAAATATTTACATATGTACTCTGGACCCAAGACTTATCAGGTTAACCAGGTTACCTGTTTTACTGAGTGAGGTATTAACCCTATTTATATTTTGTAAACCAAACTTGCATTTTGCCGGATGTGAATCACGTCTTCTACGACCCTCTTAGGAGCAATTAGAACACAAGCGATGACAAATGGTTGAAAATGACAAAATTGGCCTTGCTGGATGTTGTTTACTGCTTGATTTATGGTTCTTAATGTCCCTAAGGCCCAATAAACGGATAATGTTTGATAAGCTGCTTGAAGAGACTTTCAAACACACACACAAAAAAATCAAGTTTCATGCTCTTCAACAACTCATACAGTTCTTCAAAATGTAAAACAAACACTGTGTTGGGAGAGCCCTCTATTAACAGGATGTTGAAGCTTCCTGTTTACCATAAACAAGTGAGCAGAAGGTAAACATTATCATCCTCATGATTCGTCTATTTCATCTTGTAAAACTCAATAATCAGAGACAGTATAAAAGCACTGACTGTCACGCTATCTGTGACAATAAATTTCAAGCCACAGCGGGCCTGTTATGGACCACAACCTCCTTTTTTATCTTTTTTTCTGTGTCTGTTAAAGTTGAAATGTTTACAGAGTAACTCTGAAATTTAACAAAACCATTTCAGAACTTGAACTTAATCACTGCATTTGCAGAAGCTCTTGAGAGACCTTAATATAAAGTGATTCATCAAATGAAATGGGAAAGTCTTCATTTGTATAAAATCTACATTCTGTATTGGATAAATGGTGCTCTTATATTGCCGTTCGTGCATCTGCGCTCTCAGATTGTCATGGTAGATGGTTGAATGGATCTTGGTGCTGGCCAAAAAAGAAGAAGAAGAAGAAGAAGAAGAAGAAGAAGAAAAAGAAGAAGATGCAGCTTGATACTACCACAGTGTGTGACTCCAGATGCTGCACTTAATCGTTTCGGAGGAGATGACCGACAAGGGTAAGACACTTCACCCCAAGAGCGGGTAGATCACACAATATTGTCAGCAGGATAACAGAAAAATACTGGCCCAGTTTTCAGGAAGAGGTTGTGGAAGTTATTTTTGGAGTGAACCTGAATCACAAAGGTAGGTAGCAAAATCATTTCCACTTATATTACAAATATTACAAACTGGCCATGTGGCCTCAGCTGCAGCCACTTAGGCTGAGTTCACATTGCATGATTTTAGCTCTGATCTAAAGCTCCTGTTAACGGCGGTCGGTATGAAACGCTCAACGACAAGATGCAGGAGCTCAGGGACGTCTTGTCGACATGTCGTCGACGTCTGCTGGACATCTAGCTGCCTAAATATATGGTGACAGGGACACGCTGCAGCCGGTAAGAGCAGAAGCTCCTCTCCCCTCCTCTCTCCCTCTCTCCTCTGCTGTCATCATCAGTAGCTCTCTGAACCCAGTCTCATCATACATCTGTTAGTCTGGAGCCGGGGCAGTAACAGCCCATAGGTTTGATTAGAATAACGACACATACGCACAGGCGTTTCAGTACATTGTGAATCCTTTCAGCTCAAAACTAACACTTTGCTTTGCAATCTAATCCACTCTCACACCTGTATTTTTTTCTTGTTCTTCGCTGCAAATCAGCAGACAAATGACTGACCCTAACTGACCCTCGTCACGTCTCGTGTATTTGTGACACAATCTTTGATCAGTCATGTAGCAGGTAAACCAAAACGACTAAAAGACGCCCAGACTATGAGGCAGTAAGTTTTGTAGCGTGAACAGTTCAGCAATCTGATGACTGATGAGGTTGTGTAGGGCCTTAAAGACTCTCGTTCATTGAGCTAAACCAGTTGTGTGGTACACACCCACAAAGCTGAAGAGCAAGTAAGAGAATAACAGAATGTACAGCCTGAATATTTTTACATCTAAATTTGGTGGATTTTGACCAAACCAGACATGGCTGACTTATTGTGCTTTTCGTACGATGTAGTACAGAACTGTTTGAAATGTTCCTTTTTTGCAATAATGAAAATAGTATACCAAAGTTGACAATGAGCAAACTGCTACCTGAGTCCCCAGCAAGAGAACTGTGTCTGTCACCGATACTGGACTCCAAAAGTTGGGTATGTACATCTGTGCACCGTTGCACCCCTATATTGCAATAATTCCAAAAAGACCTTACAAGAATCGTCCTGTAATTCCTTTCCATGATGAGAGTGTGCTAATCTATTGTAATACTAGACCTGATGAGAGGAAGTATGTGCAGCTACAGTATGGTAACATTCAAGATGAGGAAGGCAAACTGTGGCATTATTATATGAAGTACTGCAAAGGAGTCACAACGCTGGAATTTTCTTTGGTCTGACTACTTTGGTTAATTCTCAGCCTGAAGGTACAAAGAGGGTCCCTACGTGATGTGCGATGGTTTTGTTGGGAAAAAATGCTGCCGTGACCCCAGCCCATGAACTGCCAGACAAAGCCACATAGAAGAGTGAAGAGAGGCACGGTCAAGCCACGGTTAAAAACCATATCCAATCAATGGCGCTCAAGGTGAGACGGGGTAGAGACGATGAAAAGTGTTTCAGAATTTCTTGCGTATTTTGTCACCTTTCTCTCTCTGTATTCTTTCCTACTCCACTGGTTAACACTGGACTTGGTGCTGCCTTGGCCAAGGTCATCCGAGTGAATGCGTCAGGCTGTGAATGTGTCAAGTGCCAGAGCACGCTGCTTTCTACGGCGCACAACGAAGGCAGCTAGGCGAGCGCTCCGACATTCCAATGCAATAAGACAATTAATTTTGTTTCGATCGTCCCTTTCGTCTCACTTTTTCTTCGTGTGTGCATCCCAGATTGATGTGAAACGTTTGACAGAGGAGCTTCCAGTGGTATTGTATCGATCATTGTCAGAAGAGATAATTGATATTGGGTGTTTAGCTGTTGGAGGCTATGGCTACTGTCACGGAGACCTTGAACAAATACAGTGAGGCTGTGGGGAGAAAACAGTGTCTTATTATTTATTAATTTCATTTATGAGCGGATTTTTCATTTAAATAACTGACTAAATGTGCTATGTGGAGTTTTCTTGTACATTTGCTTTGTCCTAAAAGTTAATGTTGGCCTTCTAACTTGTTCACAATAGCAGTGCTCAAAATGGTGGTATCAAACAATTGCTAGAATATACTCATTGATGCATGCACGCACACACACACACATACACAAAACAACAAAAAACTGAGTACAGCTGGTGGGAACATAGTTTTTGAAAGTTTTTGTCACTTGAATGTGGCATTTTTTAAAAACAAATTGTATGTAAGACCATAAAATAATCTAGTTTGCTCAAGGTTTGCTACCACTTGAGCTTAGAAGTCATGTGGGCAGGTATCAGTCAGGCAGGCATGCTGCTTAAAACACATAAATGCACTGGTTGATTCAATCTTTATACTGTATCTTTGCTCTTGCATCTTTGATTTGGAAAGAAAATAAGAAACAACACATCGCTTTTGCTCTGAGAGCTGCACACCGCTTTGGCATGTGCCAGCAAACACTCAAGCAAAGCCCATTAGTGTCACTGCTTCAGAGGACTAGGTGACTCTCACCATACACACCTGTGATCTTTGTTCAGCACATTTATCTTTTTAAGGCTTACAGCACTGGTCGGAAATCTAGTCCAGATTGAGTTACACACCCTGATATAATGCATTGTGATTTTATTGCAGAATTGATCGATAGGCTGGTTGTTTATGACGAGCCTCTGAGCTTAACTGACTCTGATGCAACGCTTTTGATTAATCTTCACATACTACTATGAAGACTTTACCCAGTGGTGATGGTGGTGGAGAATTATTCAGATATTTTGCTAAAGTAAAAGTAGTAATATTGCAGTGTAGGGTTGTGGATTGCACACAAACATACTGTATGCCAAATTTCACCTTTAAGTACGGTACTTGAGTAGATATAGGCCATTAAGTTGCTTTCCACCACTGCTGCCACCAATACAAAAGTCAAACAGTCATTTATAATTGATTTAGAATTAGGTTTTCTAAATGGCATAACAAAATCCTGTTTTTAAACCTTCATTTCTATACTCTTAGGACCGCTTAATGCATTTGCTTGGCTAATACACACCAGAGAAAACAACTCATAAGTGCTTACACTTGAATTCAGTGAAGGGGGTTGCTGAGGGGTTGTAGATTAACGGAAGCAAACAGGCATAGCATCACAGTGCAAATCCAGACATGCGTCTTTTGTTCATGTCTCTTAAATGCAATGTTTGCATGAAACAAAGCAAATTACAATTAAACAGCTACATGTCTCCAATTTCCAACTGCCGGGCCACATCAGGAAACGTAAAGGACTAAATGATGTTTGGTTTGGGCTTTTACATTTCATTATTTAGCCTCAGGTCTGGAAGCCATTAAGGCCTAATCTGAATCCTGGTCAGTGCTTGTTCCCTGAAGCAGAAAGTATGGTTTTATTAGCATCAAATCATACACGGCATTCGGAATGCGCACACAGACGCACACACACACTGGCAAAGACCCAGCCCACAGCATCTCATTACTGGCCATTAGATTTGTATTACTTTCATTTGAACCGGCAATACATCTCATATTCATAAACGGAACAAAGTCACAACATGAAATAGTGACACAGCTGCGTGATGGGAGCTGAGAGACAAGGCCAGGAACAAATGATTCGTAAAATGAAACGGTTTGAAAATGTCATTTATGATATGGGGCAAACTGTTACTGACAAAATGTAACGCCCACTGGTTTGCTGACAGGTTTGACTACTGTAGGTAATTAAGCACATAAATACATCAGCTTTTTTTTCTTTTGTGAATGTGGTCCAGTCTTTTACTGGAGCCTGCGTGTAGATGTATGTGTGTTTGAGTGAGCGAGATGGAGGAATAGAAAAGAGGGCAAAGAGAGTCAAACCTCCTCCATCTCTTTGGCACAACGTCCATACTGAGTATCTCTTACTGACGGACACAGCACATTAACTGGCTCATTATCAGCCTCCCACCATATGGACTCGGGTCGGGGTGGGTCAGAGCCGCGGCCGCCCGATCCGCACCCCCCTAATTAGGACAATTACGCCATCTCCATCATGAGGGCCAGTTACACAAAATGATGTCACGCCCTTGCCGAGATTGGTGTCACCGAGCCCAGACTACGAGAGGAAACCGCAGTGTCGTTCGGAAAGCATCGCCGAGCTCAGAGCAATTACCCCAGGTGAGAGGTGGCCGAGTCAGAGGAGGGAGAGAGGGGAGAGAGCAGGAGAGGTAGAGGGCAAGTGAAAGGAGAGAAGACAACAGAGAGGAAATGGTAGAGAGATGGAGGCAAGGGTTAAAACCTGGACCACAGTGAGTGGTTACAGTATCAACGATGTTAACACTGGTGACTTCTGGATGGATTGGGTATGATGCTGTACAGCGGTGTCCTGCTGGTTGGGGACAATAGCTTTATCTATCATTTAACCTCTATTGATGCCCTGAAGTGAAGTCTCTTCTACTGCAGAGCTGGTTATAGGAATGTGCTGCAGGGCACACTGACTATCTGCAAAAGTTCAAAAATTCCACCATGACCGCTGATAACATGTTCTGTGGTTAGATCAGGAAACTTGTGTGGAAATAACCATGCAGCAGGATGAACGGCATGGTCAAGAAAGTCCAACAAGCTTGGCTAGGTCAAAACTGCAAAATGAAACAAAACATAGCACTTTTTGTCTGCCATGACAGCGGCACGCCAAAGATACAGCTAAAGTTCAAAAACCTTCTTTTTAGTAAACTCTGTGTACACAAACAATGTTCTCAATGCTCGTCTTCATGTGTAGAGACCCTGGTGATACTATGAGCAAAGTTTCATGTTGTGTCGAGCCTTCTTAGTGTTTAAAAATAGTGATTTTGATGCTAGCGTAAAAGTGCCTGTAGCAAATCTCGAAAGTGCCTCCTTCATCGTAAATATGCTTTTACACGAAGGTTTGACTCATATACAGTCACAAAAAAGCCTAGGTTGCATTTTGGCAAGAGTTTTGCTTTAAGGTCAATCAAAACAGTCCGTTTGAACCATGGAGTCGCAAGTCAGTGATTGGGATGGATGCCAGACGCACATCTGATCGCCGTGTTGGTGTTGTTCCTTGGACATCATGCAAAGTGAACGTCTTGCGTAACAACTATTGTACTACAGTCGGTTTTTGCTCAGTTTCAACATTGGTCCTGAAGCTACTTTAAATGTGATGTTCTTCAACAGCATGGTGATATTGAATAAATCTATATCAAAACATACAAAGTTCAGGACTGTCAAACGACAGTTGGTGGTTCATGTCCAGACCATTGGCTGAGTTTGGGCAAAACAAGCACTTTAGCCCAGGTTAGGAAGAGATTGTTTGCACGGTTAAATTGTGACTTAAAAAATAATATAAAATGTGTCTAGTCACTGCTGAGTTTTTCCTGCATTTAAACAGACCAGGATCTTCTGTCAGTGTCTAAACATTCACATTAAAAAGTTGAATAAAGATGTGGGCTACTCACTGCAAGTCAATAGTGTATTGCAAGATTGCCTATTTTTACAGAAAAATTTGCTGTCATAGAAAATTTCACCGATATCCATCCAGGTTACGTTGATTAACATTTCCTCATTTTATTTACAGAAAACGTTAGTATATAAGCATTACGTTTCCCTCAAAGCGTATTTGCTGTTGTGAATGTGAATGTGAGTATAACATAATTTCTCCAAGACAGGTCTAAACACTTACTGCCACATCCTGTCTGTCCTCAGAATCAGCATCTGTCACCACTTTGTTTGCACAGATTGCTTGTGTTTATCACTGTACCTCCTCAGGTTGATTGTGAGTTTGTTTTTTGTTCTGCGCGTGCAAGAGGACACTGATATTCTGTCTCAACAAAGTAAGATTTAATTGGATTTACAGACAAAAGGCCACCTGGCCGCATAAATGCACAGATGCACCTGTAGACACACAGATAACATACAGCCTCGCTTTCACAACGGGACACTGCGTCCAAACAGTATATATTGTGTCCATTACTTAGCTGGACTATTTAAGGTGAAGAAATAACTTCTCTCTTTTGCACCATTAATTTCCCATGGGAAGTAAAGTTCTGCAGCTCCTCGGTAAAGTTCTGCAGCTCCTCTAAACCTTTAAAGGTCCCATATTATGAAAAACACGTTTTCTCTGGCCTCTACATAAGCTGGTCCTCCCTGAGCCTACCAACTCCCAGAATGAGGAACGCAAACAAGTCCTTCATGGTCTCTGCAGCCCACCCACTGGTAAAACGGGGCTCCTACAGTCTGTTCAGATTCTGCTCCTGTTGTTACGTAACTAAAGGAGTCAGTTCCATAGGCAGTCCTCCTCTGCACGGTGATAGGAGATATCCGAGACACTGACCCTCGTAAAAGGATCAGTCCCACCCATACCTGACCCGGCAACTGCACCTGAGCCACAGGTAAGTGTCGCCATGTTTTGATAGTATTTACAGTTGCCTACGAGTATGATGAAGTCAGCTTGAAATTGGCTAACTAGTTAGCTCCACTTTGGTCCTCTATGCAATGGCGTTTGAAGCGAGTTTAATGTTAATAATATTACGAGGGAGCTTGGTTGTCACAGTAAAAAGTCTGGAAACATGTTCAGACTGGAGACAGAGACGATGCGAACAGTGTCCAAGAGTTTGGAGACTGTGTTGAGACAAACACAGCTTTGGCTAGCTGTTAGCCATTAGCTACATGTAACTGTAACAACACATAGAACAAACTAACATTATTCAGACACACTAACCATTCTGAAACGTCCTGCTGCAGTCACATAGTCTGTACTTCTTCAGGAGCCTCTCCTTCTGGGTCTGATTGTGGTTCAAACTAATATGGTTGAACGACAGCATCTCGGCGAGCCATAGCAATACATCCACCGCAAAAGGTTAGCACATGCTACCGCCAGCGCAAGCGGCATCGTCTCCCTGAGAGGGGCGTGTAACAGGAAAGGCAGGCGTTGACAGACGGAGCTCGTTAGCATTTAAAGGTGCAGGCACAGAAACAGCCTGCTCTCAGTAGAGCTCACTTGAGTGACTTTTAGACATCTGAAATTCAGGACCACAGATGGGTTTGGGGCAATGCATTTCGAATACAGTGTTGTTTGACCTCTGACAGCTGTGTGAAATTGATGAAAAACAGTATAATATGGGACTTTTAACTAAGGTGAAGCAGCCATCTCAGGATATGTAACTAGAAAGTGCTTTAGATTTACCATACTTTTCACACTTCAACACAGCATAATAATCCTCAAACAATTTTACCAAAAACTAACAACATTTTTAGTGTGATTTCATGAGCCCCTATTGCCAGAATAAATGTCGACAAAGTGGGTTTTGTCATGTTTCATCCAACCGAGGATCAATTTTCTGTTTTACATTGTGACAACACCGTGCTGAAGGTCTGGTTTGGTTTAGGCACGCAAAACACATTTGGTTAGGGTAAGTAAAAGATCATGTTTTGGCTCGCCTGCCTCTCACACCATCTATACTGCTGGAAAATGTCCAGATGTCTCTTTAAAAATATCCTGTGCAGGGTTTCCCCCAGTGTATTATAAGCCTGGCGGCCACCACCAGGCTAAACATCGTTATATATATTTAAATAGCGACATCTTATGGTCAAAACGCGAACACATGGCAGGTCTGAGGTCAGGTGTCTTTTCATCACCTAACACCCACAAACCACTGCTACTGTCACTACACGCTAACTAGGCTACTTTTGATTGAACATAACGGGATGTCACAAAGAAAAAGCCAAAAACGCTGGACTTTATCTTCTGAAGTCGGACGAGCAAAGGCGGAGACGTTGAACCCGCTGATTCACCTGTTGACCAGGTGTGCAGCGGCGCGACTTTGGCTGGGCCACGGGTCGATGAGGCAGCTAGCATGGATGTAGCATGGAGGTTAGCTCGTCGTCTGATGCAGTGGCAGAGCAGCCTTCTCCGTGCCGCGATGGGAAACATAGAACCAACGGATTTAATCAAAATTAGTTTGTACAGCGGGTGACTGTACCTGACCAATTAAATTCAGCGTTAGATAAGCTCTGTCTTCTTCTTCTTCTTCTTCCTCTTCTTCTTCTTCTTCTTCTTCTTTGGGGTTTTACAGCAGCCGGCATGCAAAAGTTGCATTGCTGCCATCTATGGGACTAGCACCTATATCCTGCACTATATCCTGCTATATAGACCGGTGTCTTTTAAAAAAAACAGCGTTTTCCCCTCCTGCTTGACCATACTTCTAAAATACTTTTCAGATTTAATTTTCTTGCAATTCTCTGAGTAGATCTTGTCATAGTTTATACAAGAAATCAAAGCATGTTGCGCTGTCTCAGGTTCCTGACATGAACACAAGCCATAGAGCTTTTATTGAAGCTCCTTGCACTACTTATAGGCAAGATGTACTAAACGCTCATGTTGGGTTCACCATCACACCAGCATCAATATGGCAGCAAGCAAAAGCAAATGTATACAATGCGACATTGTTTCAAATGTAAATATATGTCACTGATTATAATGAAATATCTACTATGAAATATCCAATAGTTAGCTTGCACTGTTTTCATGTTGTAGGCTTGTCAATTGCTACAGCATTCAAGCCAGTGATTAATATGGAGCATGAAGCCATAATTGGTGGGTTTAAATGCCTTTACTGGCTCCTAAAGCACGTAAATGCCTGACAATTAACTTTTAACATTGATTTAATGCAAGGCAGTATGGAACCACCCTAAACTCTACTACGTCATGAATCTGTTACCTCTATAGGGCACTGCCATCAGTCAGTTGCTGGCCTGTGTCAGGCCCCTGTCACAAAAAAAACATGCTTCGCCGCCGGTGGGCCGCCCTTCCAACCTACCACCGGGCTAAGCAAGTTTTCTGGGGGAAACCCTGCTGTGGTTTCACACTTACAAATGTGGAAAAATGCTATCTTGAGCAGGAGTCTCTGGCTTGCCAGCTGTCTTACTCTGGCAACCA
Organism: Diplodus puntazzo; assembly: GCA_963678695.2. NCBI lineage: Eukaryota > Metazoa > Chordata > Actinopteri > Spariformes > Sparidae > Diplodus > Diplodus puntazzo. The sequence continues at coordinate 18,761,158 of OZ023168.1, read as the reverse complement.
GGCTATTTCATTGCCAATATGCACAGCAGGAATGATTACAGGAACTATATAAACATACAAATGGGACAATTTACACACATTTATCTATAGACATGCATTAGGTGGAGAGATGTCAGAAAATTTTCTCTCTAGTCTCTAGTAAGCTTTTGAATTCCCGTATCTTACATATCTCATAATGCAACAACTTGTTGGCTAATATAAAAGTAATGAACAGGAAAAATAAGAAAGTTGCAATGGGTTAAATTGGAAAGCAAATGGCACACAGGTTAAAATCTGTCCGTGGATACTTCCCTGAAAGATATTAAAGTCCAAAACTCTGTAAGGATCTCTTGCAGGGCTGAATCAAAAATGCATCAACACCACACTTAGGATGGACACATTTGTAAAAAGATGTAAGTGAAGGACAGAATAATTAAAATAATTCCAGAGCCAATTAAAGAAATAAGAAAGAAATAAGCTCAGTTAAAAGCAGGCATTTAGATGCACCATAGGCTCTGTAGTGCAATAATTAGGGCACATTCATTCGAAGTGTCATTCCACTGATCTTCAGACAAACAGCGCACACGACTTGGAGCTCATCTTCAATCCAAAGCAGGCCCCGTTTCCCCCCAGTTTTCCTTATAACTACCTGATGTTCAGCCGACAATGTTTTATTTTCTTCCTTTCATAGCAGAATCCTTGAGTCTTAAATTAGGCCCAGAGGATGCCTGTAGATCGATAGGCTCACTGCAGGTGCACGCCAACAAGAACAACAAGAGACGCCTTTTTCCCTCTCCTTTCATCAGAATAAAACAAGCTTGATTAGGAGCGATGAGCAGAGAGACGTGTGAGTTTTCTGTCCGCCAACAGCTCCGGTGTTACATTTGTTCCTGCAACCTGTGTTCATTAGCCAGGCGTGGTATTGAACATGTTGTACAGCAAAACGGAGGTCAAGCTGGGCTACAACGGGGACGCCTGAATTCCTGAAAACAAACTGCTATTGATTTGTGAAAGTAAGTTGAATAAGCAGTTTACAAGAGGCTGCTGGGAAGGCCCGGTCCCTTGTCAGAATCCAGCACCATCTCTGCCTCCGTTTTACTGCATATTGCTGCGAACGCTGGCTGCACTCATTGAACATTCAAAGAGTTATTCATGCAGAGGTGAAGTCCACTTCAGTACTGTGTAACAACAATATACTAGGATCTGTGTCAAATTTTACTTCATGGAGCACCAGCCATACTGACTGACATGTTTTACAAGGATCTCTTTTTAAACTGAGGTTACCTACACCATCAATGTCGATAGATCCTAACTCGTAGAAGAATTATTGGAATTATCTGCTCTGTATAGCCGGCTGACCCACAGCTATTCAATGGCAGGGAAATCTCAGAAATAATTAGGCCTTTACGTGAAAATGTTTGAAAATTACAAAATGATTGAATAAATTGATTTGAAATAAAATACATTAACAGACTCTTCCTTTGCAGGTGCAGACTTGTACCATTTTGCATGGGAAGGACACTTATGGTTATGGTTCTAAACAGAATTTATTATATCCAGAGAATATAATGACATAGTTCCATAAACAAAAAAAAACTGTCTGTGCACTTTACTTTATTTCAATTATCATGGCACTGAGAAAAACCGTCATGCTGAGAATTGCAGTGCTAATGCCAATGATCATGATGATTTTACACCAACCACTGAATGGGATCTGATGTCATAAACAATATTTTTTAAGACAATCTTGGATGCTTGAGAGATGATAAAGCTGAGATATCAGCTGGATGCTTGGTTGAAGAAATTCCACTGATTTCTCTTTGGATGGACAGTGAGTTCTTACTGACTACGGTCACACATTTGTTTACCATTACATCAAGTTAGCTGACTGTAAAAAAAAAAACAGCCACGGTGATGTCAGTTATAGGTTTTTGGAGAGCCAATGTGAAGCCCAAAGTGGGTGGTACCGACCGTCGTCATCTTAGCAGTGAGGTGGAACGTGCATGGGTGAAGCTAAGAGCCGAATGAAGCCTGGCCACTGAAACATGCCCATTTAGCCGCAGTTTGACCGTGGGCTTATTTGCTCAAAATAGCCAGGACACCTCACTGTACATATCCTGTAAACTAACTGACGAGCAATGGCAGGCACCAAGGGTGTTGCGTATTTGTGTTCAGTTTAGTCTCTGACTCTTTCTGTTATCTTCCTGCCTCTTTTCTTTTTCCCATATATTTGAACATTTATTAGGTAAATTACATTTCTCCTCCATTCAGCAGTCAAATAAGACAGAATTACAGTACAGTGCATCAGATTTTGGCAGCTCCGCACTTGTTGCGGCAGAGGTTGAGAAATGAGCGTGAATATAAATACATTTTAATCCCAAAAGTTTAAAGAATTAACACTGAGCTCTCCTCCCACAAAGGTAAATAGCTCTGGTTGTCTCTTCCAGAGCTCGCCAGCTGTAGCAGCTGTCTGCCAACAGGGTCGCTCGATAATCCAAAACACCAGTGTATGTCCCTTAGTCTGTTAGAACAATTAACCGCACAACAACCCATATTATTTGTCCGATATTTGCATGAAAAACTCTCCAAAAGCCTCAAGTGGCCATTCCAGGATGGCAGTTTTTGGCACTTCTGCACTGACTTCATTTTTAAGCCTTGACAAAAGGATTAATTATCTTTCTGGCTTGGATGAAAAGAAGAGTTGTGCCATATCGTGTGTCCTGGTCAAGATCAAGATGAAAATTTAGATGCACATTAAATACACACTACTGAGCTTGAGCAGACCCAATATAGCAATATAAACATAGAAATTTCAGCACAGACCAAAAATGTCTAGTTTGTCCTGATTTATAGTCCAGCCCTATGTAATTACAAATCTCTGTGTGAAGACCGCTTTGCATTGTGGGTTCTTGAGGTCTGTTCCTCACAAGAGAGAGTTATGTGCTTTTGAAGCATGAACATTGACATTTCTCAATACATCCTCTACATTAAGCAGAGGCAGCCTTCATGAAGCCTATATACACACATAACATGTATGGATACCACAGCATAATCAAAATAAAATACAAATCTAATGTTATATTAAAACATTTATCCAAGCGTGCCATCTGATTGTCGAAAAGTTTGCTATATGTCGCATCTTATTCTGACAGCAAGGGAAGAGAGACAAAAGAGATTTATTGTCTTTTTTGTGTGTGCAGATGCTCAGGACAAGTTCCCAGGTGGTCAGTGATGCAGATATAGTAAATGCCAATTAGTTCCCAACTGTATTCAACGACTGACTGAGAAGGACCTATGATGAATGGAAGCCTCTAAAACACAGTTGGATGCAGTTAATTTGCAAATGTTCAATCAGCAAACAAAGTTTTATGGTCAGAATCCAAGAAAAATCATCGGATGCCGCTGTTGCCTTCTTTAAAAATGTGCACTTTTTCCTTTTAACGGATTGTTTTTCATTATGTCTCTAATCATCTGTTGCCCCTTCTGAGTTATTGCAGTTGGCGTTTTCCCAGTTCTCACATTTGAAACTACTGCATTCATACTGGTGTAATGATTTTCCATGAAACCACATAAATCCCTACTGTCCATGATGGCTGATCTGCTTTTGCCTTTTTCTTCACAGACTATCTTTATATGCACGCTGTTATGTGCACTTTAAAATCTATTTTGATAAGAAGTAGTTTTTAACTTTTAATGTAAACAGTGCTTATAAGGTGGTGTTTATGTTGCTCTTGCTTATAGATTACCAGATCTGTATGACAATGTTCAACCTCAAATAACAACGGCAAATATATCGATAAAAAATTACGAATATATCAGGTTTTAGCCTTGATTGGAATTAGGGCAAGTCCTCTAATAATAAATTACGTTTCCAGCACGTTGATTTGTCGGCATGAAAGCATACTGCCTGTTCCCGCCTCTACTGCTTCTCTATTGGATGAAAAGAATGCGTTGAAAGCTAATTGGCTGCGTGGCGTTGCCCAATGACGAGTTTCAGGAAGTGAATACGTTCATGTTTTGGTTTCTATTTCGCGCCGGGTGTGTGCTGAACGGTTTCCCAAGAAGGCTTAACATTTCCTGTATTTACTGCCACATCTTATTCTATGAACAACTCAACTGAAGACATACGACTTGGGTTCCCTTCGGAGGACGGTGTACACTCTAGCATGTGAGTCTTATAATTGAGCTACTCCTCTTGCTACTTAGGTTAGCTTCTAGTCTATTAACTTAGTGTTACTTCAGTTGTTCTTAACTGCCCGAAAATCAGTCAACTGCACTGTGTTTAACCCGTTTCTTTTGCTTTACGTTCAACTGTACAGCTATTTCAGATGCTATTCACGTATTTCATCCGGCTACAACAAACAAGCTAGTCACTTGTATTCAAAGTTGCTAGCTTAAATACTAGACATTCATTCACATTAATTTATTAATACTGAAAAGCAACACTACAAGACGACAGAAACTACATCCAATGTGATAAGAGGTCTTACACTAACCAGCGACATACTTTCAAACTAGTGTGTGGCTTTTAACAACAGTTTTGTAGTTGTTCAGATACTGTAAGCCACACTGGACAATAATACTGGACTAATACTCTTAATATACAAGGCTGTTAGGCATTGCAGTCAGTACTGTGCTTTTGATAATGCCCAATTTTATGTCAGTTTCTTAAAGATGATATATTTCAAAATGGTGTTTGTGGACATTGTCCTTGAATTTTGCAACAGAGAAATTGCCTTATGATGTAATGACAGAGTTTACTGTTTGCTCGCCTGCAATTAAATTATTATTGCCCTTACATTATGTCTCAATAGCCCACAGTTTTGTTGAGCATTTCGGGATCACAGCCATATCAGAAAATGTCATGTCAATCTGTTTTGCATGTGCCCCTAGTATATCAAAATATATATATTCTGATCCTCAGTTCTCATGGCGCCACCAAAAAAGAAGGCATTACCCAAACCTCTTCCAGAGGGCTTCATACTGGCTGACACTGAGAAGAAGAAGTGGAAGCTGGGTAAAATAATCGGTCAAGGCGGTTTTGGACTGATCTATCTAGGTACGCACCCCATACATTCACATTCTGTCACATACTGTATGTATGTAGCATGCATGTGGCACTAGCAGTATGTACGCGCATGCATGCAGACTAGTAGAATAAGTCCCTGTCTTACTCTGACAGATACTCACATTGTTTCTGGGAGAATCTGATTGATCTGTTTTTCTCTTGGTTGTGAACGCCTTTTGAACTCTTCAAGATTGCTGCAGGAATGTCAACACTTCATCTTGTCATGTACTTTGTAACAGCTCCTTACCCTCTTAATCTATGAAGACCTCTCCAATCAGTTATAACTCCCAACATTTGTTAATTCATTAGTGCCTAATGCAGCATTTTCTAATTTTCTGGCTTGGTTGAATTTGAAAAATCCAGAAGTCATGATCTAGTCCAAGACTTCACATAATGTATCACAACTTTATAGACTGTATTTTTTTTTCATCTTTTCTTGTCTCCTGTGGTCCCAAAGCCTCTCGGGATGTGGGCGGACCTGTTGCAGCAGACACTGGCTTTGTCATTAAAGTGGTGAGTACATGTGCACTGCGCAGAAAGCCGATCCATCTCAAGGGACACAATAATTAATGCTTATTGTAAAGTTAGTAAACTACAGATAGCAACTGTTATTGTGGTTATGGACAATAATGCATTAGAAAATTGTTTATCTGTATAATATGAGGACTTTAAGAAGGTCCAGTCTATTTTGGCTGATCCCAGCGACTCCCTGTCTAAAGAGTTTATATTATTTCTGTCAGGCCGCAGATGCATTTTTTCTGTTTCATTTGACTCAGAATTGCGGTCTTCATTTCAGTATCGTACACATGCAACAGGTGGTGCTGCCCACCCACTCCGCACCTCAGGAAACTGATGGCAGCTCTTCTAAACTAACTTGAGTGTGCACCCCATTTTTTTTTTTTTTTGCCTCTCGGCCTTGTAAGCCATTTGGTTTCTGGGAATTTCCTCAAAATAACTTTGAGCACCCCCAGTTAAAAGTACTTGTACTTAACTTGAGTATTTCTATTTTCTGCTCCTTTACTCTTCTACCGTACTGCATTATGCTCCAAATGGTTTTGTTTGCATATTAAAATCACTCGAGTTTTCTTCTTCGGGGAAGAATCCCCTTATCTTGCATATCTAGAGTTTTCAGGTGCGAATTAAAATGCCTTTGTCTGTGCAGGAGTACCTGGAGAATGGCCCCCTGTTCTCGGAGCTCAAGTTCTATCAGAGGGCAGCCAAACCAGAGAGCAGTGAGTAGCGCTGCCCGTCCACCATCCCGGCAGGTCGCTGGAACACAAGTGTGTTTGACTGATGAAGTGGCCGCAGACACAGAGGCTTGCTGTCTGCCGCACAGTAATTAATAATAAGCCAAAGCAAACATGCACCTCAGTGGCAGTTAGCCCCCTCTCTGCGCTTGTCTGAGCTCTCCAACACCTTCGTTTGGAGAGGAGCTAGAAAGAGGAAGCCACTCAGACGTAATGATGGCTGGGCCTCTGCTGAGCCCCTAACCACCTGCCAGCCTGGTTGAGCGCCAGTCAGGCCAGCCGCCATAGAGCCCTGAGCCAGGCCCACTGCTTTGTCTGGGGCCTGTGTGTGTGTGTTTGTAGTTGTGTGTTTGTACCCTCAATACAGTAAGATTGATATTTGCTTGCATGCATTATTACACTTAGGAGGACAAATTAGAGTTCTGGACAAAAACCTTTTCTCCTGGAAAATAAGAGGTGTTAGCTCTGTTAGTGGGGGTTAGGTCAAGGTTAGAGAATCATTCGACTCTCATCAAAACTTTTTATAATAATAATAATAATAAATGCGTTCTTGTGAGTTTAATTGAGTTGGTGGTTTGAATCTTGTCATTCATTCTTTTCAGACACCCAGGATTGTAAAAACAGTGTGTGTGCATGCACAGACTGAATTTTTTTCTCCTCTAATTTTGTTCTAGTTGAAAAATGGAAGAGAAGCAGGAAACTGGATTTCCTGGGCATCCCAACATACTGGGGATTTGGGCTCGCTGAATATAATGGCCTCAGGTAATGACGTAGCCAGCACATAATGAACAACATGTTATCGGATCATTAGATAATATAAATAAACAGCTAAAAAAAATTAATGGAACACTTTAATCACACATCAGATCTTAAAAGTATTTAGTATGAAAGTATTTAGGTTTAAATATTTACTGATGTACATTATACCATTTGTTGAGAACAAAATTACATAACGGTCAATAGAAACCAAAATCATCAACCCACTGAGGGCTGGATGCAAGATCACACAGAAAAAGTAAAAACTTTGAGAGAACAATTGTCTGTGGCCACCACATACAAAACCAACCAATCTTTTTTGGGTTGTCTTGCTTTTGCCTCTGCATTGCAGCTGTTGTCACTTTCATTTGAACCAAAGTAGGTGAAATTGATTCATGGTCACTTGTGCTTCCTAAATGGACAAACTGGTATCCCTGAAGTTTAACCGACTTGGTGTTATACTGTGACTATTAAGTGTTCCCTTCATTTGAGCAGTGAATTACATGTCAGTGTAAAACCATAAGCATTTTCTCTGCACTCTGCAGTATTGTGGAGTTGTTTCTAATATGTTGCACTTTAGGATGG
>OZ023168.1:18103523-18148523 GCA_963678695.2 Diplodus puntazzo | reverse complement strand
TCCTCCCTGACCCAGAAAGAGAAAAAAAAGCCACCTCATCAGGTTCACCCTCCACCTGTAAGTCAAAAATAGAGCTTGTTGAAAAGACAAATACTCACGCTGTTTGGGGTGGGGGGGGAGTAAGGATAGACTACTTTAAAAACATTCTAGCCAAGACCTGCAGCTAACTTTAGTCAACCTGCCATTGGGGTCAGTGGATTTAGAGTTTCACAAGCCAGTTCAACCTCATTTTTTTGCAGTGCTAAAGGATAAAAAATACTGATGATGACAACTAATCTGTTGTAGCGACTGGAGCAGAAATTGAACAGGACCTGGCTGGTGGTGGCTGATTTGATGACATTTTTACATCGACAAACCTTTTTTGAAATACATCCATACATCCAAATAATAACACATCTCTTTTTCCTTAAAGACATAATTATGTGAAGTCATAATTTCAAGAATTCTGTTGAGTCCGAAATGATTGCTATGTTTATGTGTGTGTAAAGTGGTTCCTGCTTCTAACAGGGTTTGTGAGCCAAAAGTACCGCGCTGTTGGTATCACCTCGTGTCTGTGTTTGGTCAGCAATGAGTGTTAGCGCCGTTAACATTAGCTAGTATTACCAATATTAATGAGAGCTGGTCAGTGTTCCCAAGGTTAATGTTTGCTAGCCTGCATTAGCACTGTTAACTTTTGATGACGTTGCCAACACTAGCTAGCAAAAAGTCAACAGTGCTAATGCTGGCTAGCAACCGTTAAACTTTCACAAGCCGGTTCAACCTCATTTTGTAGTAGCGTGAGCAGCTGAACGATACAAAACACTGAGGATGACAACTATACAGTCTTACTATCCTGTTATAGCTACTGGAGCAAAAATTGACTTTGCCAGCTAGCATCAACCCTGCCATACCTTAGCTATTCTGTCATAGCCACAGGGGCTATGATAGATGGACTTTTCAGAAGAGAAAATATATTTGTGATAAACATAAAAAACATAAAGCCAAATCACAAAACTTTGAATTTCTTTTGTTTTTTTAATTACTGAAACTCTACTTTTACTACTGATGTAAACAAGCCTTCATCGGCTTAAGAAAACAATGTAGTTAGAACCTGTAGCAGCTAATAGATCAATCAATCAATCAATCACAAACAGTATCATCATTTTAATCATCTGATGACCCCTCTGTAGAGGTTTCCCCAGGTTTGGAACAAATGGCATACAGTTACTGAGCTTCAAAACCAAAAAAATCTAATAATGAATAGCTGAATTTGGGGTTTATATAATGTTAATAGTTCATATAAATAACTTTGTATAAAAATGTGGCCATTGTTATGCAAAGATATGGCACAGATACACTGATTCCCGTTGAATTTATGTTGAACAACACTCCCTAACAGCATTTGGACAGTCACAGGACGCTTGGGAAAGCGGACTAATTAAATTCTTTCAAGTGACGCAGCAGCTCCTGAAGGAAGGGTGAGGCCGGTTTCACTCCACTTTTCACCAACTGACTCCCCCCGCAGCTGCTGTGAGAAAACTCAAAATCCATTGTGTGTGACAGTTTTCTGTATGATCAAATGGCATTCGGCGGACATCAAAATCTGGGCGGTGGTGTTGCTTGTGTATGGTGAAGTGGGGATGTGTTTGGTGTGTCTAGTTCAGGGGGACACAAACACACACACACACACATATGAACACACCGATGTTTAGTCTTTCCCCTGAGGCGACCAACAAAGGTGTTCAGTCATGTGAAACCCAAGTCTCAAACCCGCAGGTTGACCCTTGACCTTTCACATACACACACACACATGAACACAGAGAAGAAAAAGGAGAGGGCCAGATTAAGAGAGAACACACAGTAGACACGCAGGAGTGTCACAGAAGCACATACACATATTTTCCAGACATAACAACTTAACACACAATGCCCCCTTATCCACTTTTGTGTGTCTATTTCTCTTTCCTGACACACATTAAAACATCTTGAGTTTGAGCAGTGTTCCATCTCTCTCACACACACACACACACACACATGCACACACACACACACCTTTCCAACAAAGGTGACCCAACCCCCTCATCTGTGTAGCTGCAATTAACCTCCATAACCCCTGGACGTACGAGTGTGTGTTGGAGAGTGTGTGTCCTGAACTTGGTTACCCAAGACAGGCATGAGTCTCGTGGGCATGACGTCACACACACACACACACACACACACACACACATACACACACACACACACACACACACACATACAAATATCCTCACACACCCGTACACATGCACACTGGTAATCCATGACTTTCCTGGACATCCTTTTATCCAGCTCAGGCCTGAGGGATTTTCCGTTGGCCCGGCCAGGCTGAGAGGCCTCTTTCTGGGGTCAGAGATCAGAGAGATGCCCTTCATGACCCTGGTACAATCCAGGCACGGCAACAACCGTCTGCCACTGCTGCGCGCGGTATGAGGTCAGGGGGTTAGAATCCATTTGAGGATGATGATGATATAACACAGAACATCAGAGGCATCCTTCTGGAGAGTTGATGAATGGGATTTCTTCTTTTTTTTTTGTTATCATTTAGTTACAGGGTACAAACGCTTGGCTTAATGGCCTCTTTGTTTTACCATGTTAGAGCAATGAAAACAGAATGACCAGTAGATAACACTGTCCTTGAAGTGTGACTCGTGAGACATCATAAACTGTTTATAAGCTGGCCTGGTAATTGTTAGAATTGGAGAGGGAAGTCATAAACACAATGTGCAAATTGATTTGGGGTGTTAGCTCATGTATGGGATCCCTTTAAAGTTAATGACACAGCGCTGAAATAATTCTTATTTTCTGACATTTATCTGATGATTCCATTGCAAGACTTTTAATCACGGCTTTCACTGGGTGCATCTAAGGAATGGGTGACGCACATTAGCTTAACATTAAGGACCCTACATCTTAAAGAACTTGGAGATTGTCCAGTTAATATTGCACATCAAGTTCAAGATTTAAATAACACTGTGAAAAATGCTAATCTATTAACCACCACATAGACACGGTGTCAAATGAGCATGCCCCCTCCCCCCATTCATTCATTCTTTCATTCATTCAGATTCACTTTGACAATGAATTTGAACTTCAGACTGAGTTCACGGCTGAAGGAATGAAAAGAGAAGAAAAGGGAGGGAGGACGCTTTCTTTTCTTGCTCTAAGCCTACCCTCTGACCTTACGACCCTGCAGAGGGGCACTCCCCTTTCCCTCCCCTCCCCCTCTTCTTCCTCTACCCCCTGACATTCCCAGCAACAAATCCCTAAACATGTTTAGTTTTTGAAATAAAAAATGTCCCAATATAACTATGGCAGAGACAAGACAAACATGTGTCACGCAGACACATGGACGCATGGACGCAAAATCGCCACGCCCGCCATCGTTGTTTGATTTGCCTTTTCTACATCTTGCATTCCAGCACTGATGGTCTATCAATAGACTTTGACCTCTTCTGCCTCAGCTTAGCTTTGTGAGCATGTGTGTGCATGTGGGGTGGGGGGTGTGTGACTGCTATTCTTGATTCTGATTTAACCAGCACTGGTTCCTTGGTTACTTGTTTTTTCTGAAAGAAGTGAGAAATGTAACTTTTTTGACACCTTTTCATTTTAAGAAACAACCACAGCACAAAGACAGTCAACGCACTGGCAGGAGGAAAATTATTTTAAGGCTCAACACAAGATGAAATAACTTCTTGAAACAGATTTTTTTTTTTGTTTTTTCTTCTGTGTTCTTTCCATAGTCTAAACAGTCCGGTTGGCAACACCATAATGTAACATCAGCAAGGTCAGATATAAGCTGGAGCAATTTCCAAACAAACTCTGACCTGTTACCTCCTGACATACTGGTCACAACTTTTGACTGTAACATGCACCCACAGAAAATGCTAAATACACTGAAAACCACCAACCTCCGCCAGTAAAATCATACTCATATCAGAACAAAGCCCAGTCATAGTTCGACTTGGTGAACTCCCTGTCGCCAGTGTAATGAAGTGTAATGTAATGAAGACACGTGACTCAGTTTATTTGGTCTAAGTCTCAAGCAAGTCTCAGGTTAGGTCCTTAGTTAAGGCCCCTCAATTACCAAGTCAAATCATTAAATGAAACAACATGATTTTTTTGTGAATGAATGCTAAGTTAGCAAGATTTTTCGGAAGGGAAAACAAAGGCAAATGGTAATATTGTTACCGAATCCATCATAGTTTATATGTTCAACTAGTTTGGTTTTACTTCAAAATACAGTTTTCAGTCAGCCTTACATAAACTTGTTTGGGATTTGTCTCATTAGATTTTATAGTGGTTGTGTCACTATGCTGTAGTTCTCACCTATTACTGTGGTGAGTGGAAGAAAAATCATGGCCAAGAGCAGGAGTTGCATTTTGGGTAATGTAGGCACCAGGTTTTGATAAGGTGGAAGAATGTGTAGAACAAAAATTGTCTACAATGACTCCTCAGTGTTAGAGGAGTACAAGGCTAGACTGCTTTTCAAAACCTGTTGCCTACCCACAATGTAACTTACCCACTCAATTCCTCCAGTGACATCACTGGAGGGAATTTCTCAGATTACAAGCAGTTTCCTCTGGAGCCACAAAAGGCTTTATACTATTTTTATTTTTATTTTTCAAACCTTAAGAAAGCTTTTTCAAATCTTATGGCAGGCAAACTTTGGCCCACAGGACTCCCTTTGGAGTATAAAGAATGACTTAAGCTAACAAGAAGCATCACTGCAGGAGCTCTGCAGATTTATTTTTTGTTATTCGTGTGTTTCCTACATGTTTTTTCAACTAATCATATTTTTGCCAGTATTGTAGCCCTTCTTAATATAACAAACATCGAGCTCATTCAAGATGAATGGCCTTGGTACCATGAATTAATACCAGGTCAGAGACCACCTCGAGTGAGTGCACAGAGTTTCAGCCTGTGGTTCTTAAGTCAGCGTCTTACACTGCAACTCCCACGCAGCGGGCATTAAGTGTGTTGCGGTCAAAGGCAGTCAACGTCCATGCATTATTCCTTTACTAGCTTTGGCTGAATTTTTTTTTGCATCCTTGACTGGCCTTGTGGCCATTATAATGTGCTAAGTAACGTTCAATGATTGTCCATTACAAGAAGAGGCATTTACTTTGCAGCCCGTTCCTATAGACCGCCGTGGTCAGCGTGTATCAAACCACTCAATATATATAGAAGCAGCTACTTCTCTGTATGGCGGACGGAGGCTGGCCAAGACAGAATGCACTTCTGTGGCATTGCACAGTATGTACACAGATACCAAAGTACACTCAGAAGGAAGAAAGGGAGACAAAACACACAGGCTCGCACACACATACATTCCTTTCCTTTATCTAGATTCCATTGGAACAGTGTTGCGTCAAGGCCATACGGTGACAAAAGCGGTGTGAAAACACACTTTTCTTCTGGAGAATCTTTTATTGTTAAAACCCTGCAGGCCAAAGACAAATCTATGGGAGTTTATGGCGGACTCCAGGTCATGGTTGTATAGATTTTATAACGGTGACAAATGCATTATGCTTTTCACATAAACCAGCACAGGAGAGCCACAGTAAAGGAGAGAAGGGCCTGAATGCTTCAGGAGTTTATAACACAATGAATTTATCACAGAAAGAGAGAGAGAGGGATGAGGCAAGAAAGAGAGAGTGAGAGGAGAGGAAGTGAAAAAAATATGGTGCTGATTTGTTTTATTTGCCCGGGCGGTGCTGCTGGTGGCTGGTCACATTGTTTAACAGGGAGTAAAGAGGAAACTGCTGCCACTTGTGGGTCTTGGGGTGGGAAATAAAGTCCCGCAGTCCTCCCATGTCAAACACACCTGAACCTATCGCAACACTGAAGCTCCTCAAAGTCACCAGCTCTTGGGGCATCAAGGTAGCTTGGCAGTCGCTTGAAACAAAAAGTCATTGCTTTGAATTTGGATTATACATGTTCTTTGTGATCTTTTTGTAGCCTTTATTTCTTGCAGGGAGATTTGAGTTCTGTGCCTCTTTTCAAATTTTAGCTTTAAATTCAAACGTGCATCAAATTGACATCTGGCAGTCGTCCATTGGCCTCTCCACGCCGATACAAACCTGCTCCTCGTTAGTAGCGCATCTGAAGTTGTGTAATGTGCCGTTTCACGCACCTGCGTGAGAATGTGCATTCATAGCAAAGCAAAGCTTTGAAGGTTTGTAAACTGTACTCGTGCACTTCTTGTTATTGGCTGCTTGCCACATCTAACACACAGTGGCTCTATTTTTGAAGGTACTATTGAAGGTTGAAGCACATATAGCTTGTGTTTTTGTCCCCACATGGATGGATTATTACCAAACAGAGCTACCAGATGTGGGCCCAGTGGCTTAAAGGTTCCATAATATGCTCATTTTCAGGCACTTTTGTTTGTGGTGTCTACCATAACCATAGCATGTTTACATGCTTTAATGTTCAAAAAAACACATAATGTACACCTGCACCTTCATACATCCTCTGTCTGAGCGCTTCATTTTAGTGCCTGTCTCCTTAGAGACTGTGAAGGCACAGTGTCTGAATACAGGCTGTGTGAGTTTCTCTGTGGATTGAGCGTTTTATTGCTTCCACAGCTGTTTTGTAGCACCCATACCTACTTCCTACCTACTAAGACATGGAAAATTCACTTTCTACAATTCGGGACCTTTAAGTTGTTGGGAGAAGGGAACTAGAGCGCATGTTTAACCTTTCTTTTTAGCCTTTTTCTTTGAAAAGTCAAGTTCACTTCTGAGCTCCAAACAAACAGTCCGATCTGACATTCATTGTATTATATTTCTGTTGCTACATAATACTGCTGCACTGTGCCTTCTTACACAAAGCCCGAATTCAAATTGGTAGGGTAATTTCAATATGTTTTACAGCAAAGTAGCTCTGCTTTATGAAAACTCAGCGCACTCGTTTCTTTGTTGTATTGCTATAATATGGTGTATATGCTATAATATGTAGTGCGTCAGTTTGGATCCATTGTGACTGGAAAGGAGTCCAGCATGAACAAAATACTCAAGGTGAGGTGCAGTTCTTTTTTTTTTCTTTTTTTTGGCCATGAAAGTTAAAAATACCATGGCAAAACGGTGAAAAACTCACTGCATCATTTTCATTTGATAATCTAAGATAAAATGTGTGATTTTTGATTTTTAGATTTCTGTGTTCTCTTTTTCTAAACTCAATCCAAGTGATGGTATTTCACATTCTTTATGTCCTTTATATCCACATATTGTCTTATAATTTGGCCCCATGGCAGGTGTACTGATGCTGTTTGAAAGGACTTAAGAGTGCGTGAGAGAGCTGAACAGAAGGGCGCAGTGGCTGGAGGACATGGTGCTGATTGATCTTGACAGCTTTATGAGGCTTTGTGACTACCGAGCAAACAGAGGGACATAATGATATTTACTTAAGTACATTCTGTGAGAGGAGCAGCATATATGTCCATATACTCTGTGTGTGTGTCTGTCTGTGTGTGTGTGTGTGTGTGTCTCTCTGTGTGTGTGTGTGTGTGTGTGTGTGTGTGTGCATGTGTGAGACTGAAAGGCACATAGGGAACTTTTCAGGGCTATTATCAGCAACAGATACTGTACTGTACTTTGAGGAGTGACATGCCTAGTGCACATGTGTGCCCTGAGATAGCATGTAAACTAAGTACAAAATGGTGTGATGCACGCACACACGCCTACACACACACACACACACACACACAAACAGGCATACACTGAAACCAGCTGAGCTGTCTGGATCAACAGGTAGGATGACACTGCAGACACACAGGTGTCAGGGGGTTTAAGACGTTTTCATGGACTTGAGCCCTCCCACTCCTCCTGGGCAAGAGCTCACACACACACATGTATATGTACAGGTCATAAAGTACATATAGTACAGGGCTAAAGGCTAGGGTGGGGTTGGGGGTGGAGGTCTGAGTTCAGTGGGTTCAAGCAACAGTGCGAGACACTGAGGCCTCGTTAGAGAAAGCATGTTTAGAACACGCCCTGAGCAGGTCACCACTGACACCTAAAAAACACACCTATGTACACTTGGGGGGGAAAATATGCCCTCTGAACTAAATGTATGCACATGCTGACTTGTGAGAACTCTTCCATTTGAAGTGGTTTATGAGAGGTATACATATTTTCATAAACAATATATTTAGATAAAAGAAAGAAGAGATAATGATAATTATAAAAAGGTCGACTGCTGTGAAGGTTAAAGATGCCAATGGGATCCAGGATGGGAGTTGACGACACACACACACACACACACACACACACACACACACACACACACACAATCATGCACACACATACTTGAGTCAACTTGACACACACAGAGTGGAGATAAGCGACAAGTGCCATTATACTTTCATTTTTTTTATTAATTGTTTTTCGATAAAGGGACAAAATGGGTGTGTGAACAGGATTATGCAGACATCTGCCAGAAAACACAGACAGTGGTTTTCCCAATACAACTGAACAGAGACCCCAAACAAGTACAACAGAAATTAAAGAGCTCGGTTTGTCCAATGACCATCGGCCACCATTACAAAAGAAAAAACAAAAATCAAAAATCATATTATAACCGAAAATAAAAAACAAAAAAAATAAAAAGAAACCAAAAATAAGGATCCATTCCATGTCTCTGTTTTGAACAGAGCATATAGGTAATAATAAATAGTAACTCCCATAGTAAAAGATAAAGTTCAAGTTCAAGTTACAACAAACAGCTCTCAGAATAGGAATAGAAAAGGCTGATAACAAAATATTCCGCATTGCCATTTACAAAAAAGTCTCAACTCAAGCAGGCTTCTCCACATCCCCCGGGTCATTTTTAAATATGCTTTGCATATGAAAGTATACCCAATCTAAATATAAAGCACCATTTAGTATTTGGCACTGAAAAAAAACTGCAAAACATTTAATTTCTTTTTTAAATGTATTTATTTTGACGCTTTTTTTTTTGTAATCCATGTACTGCATATGAAGTTTTTTTTTTTTCTTTTTTTTCCTCTCTTCTTGATGTTGGAATGTAGTCAGGTGGGAGGGGTGAGAGAGACAGAAGCACACAACAGAACAGGCCGACGTCAGCTTGCATTACTGCATACAAGAATGGCAGCAGGGGGGGAAGGAGGTCCGAACCAAAAAACCAAAGAAGATATGTACAACCATCTCTGTGGACAGGAAACAGAGCGGCGGCCATCTGATGGCCTGTGACGCCTCCCAATGCCACATACTTTAGCTGCTTTTTTATGGGGTTTTTTCCTTTTATTTCTTTAAACATACAAATAATTCGCACTATATTATCCTGCCAAATTAAAAAAATATACCGTGGCAGCTTGGGATTTTTTTCCACTACCAAAAAAAGGTATGGTAAATACCTTTAGAGAGAACAAGCAACAGTTAAAAATACGAGCCTCAATATAAATACTATAGTGCCTACTCTAAGTGAACATTGAATTCAAATACAATTCTAGAAATACAGAAAAAGTAGACCATAAATGTGTTTAAGCATAGGAATCGACATGAGTGTGCATTTTCCTATATTTTAAGTTCTTTATTATATATTCATATATAATCTTAATCCTTTCCCCAATGCAAATTGTATTTCAACCTGAAGAGCTGTGAAGAGCCAAGGCAAAAAAAAAGAAAGAAATACAAAACCATCACAGAAATTTTTTTTGTTTGTTTTTTTTCGTCTTTTTTTTTTTATCATTTCATATATACTGTGATCGGAGTCTTGAACACCACCCAAGACACTGAGGAAAAGAGAAACGACAACAAAACTTAAATACAGTTTCCCCTTCGAGATAGTGGAGTGTTATTTGCAAAAAAACAAAACAAAACAAAAAAAAAGTTTATTTTCATATCTATAATGAAAGGAAGATTTATACAAAAACTGATTCTCGCAGTGTCTGTTGTCGAGGCAGCAAGGTCTATAGATTATTCAGGTGTCAGTGACAATAATGTTACATCGTAGCTCCTTGTAAATGTGGATGTTTGGTGCTGCAGTGGTCAATGAAAGCTGCAAACCATTTTGTGACCATGAAGGAGCTGTGTTTACTCATGTAACTCACATCAAACCCTTTAACTTACAGACCTTGCCGACAGGATGAATTTTTTGCCCAGGCAAAGCACTGGGGGTTTCTCGGGGTAACAAATTGACAAATGGTCAAAGGTGAAACGGCAAGGGTACAAAGGTCAAGGTTCATGAGGCTGGAGTTGCTGGCAACAGATTATGTGTCTCATCTTCAACTGCTTTTAACAATGGGACCCTCATCACCTGACAGCATTTCAACAACGTTTTCCCTTCAGCGTAAATTTGTAAACTGGGAAAATTGAACAGTGCACTTCATGTCCTTTATATGACAATCTAGCTGTTAGACTCAACACACGTACCAACATTGCATCAGTGTGGGAAAATGCAAGCAAAACATCAGTACTTACTCTCAGCGACAAGTGCTATACTATGAACAGCTTGAATGAACAAAACAAACTCTACTGGGTTCAAAAGCAACAGAAAACAAAAAAAAGTGCCCTGCATTAGCCTATGCATACTGATTCAAATTAATGCATTTCACTCTTTTTAAGAGCCTTGGAGTACAGGTATTTTTTGCAATTCTTTCTTCCTTTTCCCTCTGCAATTCATATTTAATGACCCTGTTTTTGATATTAGAACTGTAAAATGAAAGAGATTGCCTCTGATCCCCGTATTACATGAGTTCTGTGTAGCTTTCTGTCTGTCTAGCTTGTAGTTATTTCAATGCTCTCAAATAAAGTTAGCCTTACTTGGAGCTCATATATTACTTTATGCATTGTTCCACACACTGACATATCGAAGCAGCGTTGTAGGTTTGTGCTAACGCAGATGCATGACACTTCTCAGTCATGCGCTGTATCCCTCAAGTTCAGGATTGTACATTACAGATTACCTTTATCTCAAAAGTACCTCCTTACCAGAAAAAAAAAAACTACAAATAATTCAGATATACACAATACTGCTTGTACCATGCTTGCCATGAAATCCACATATTAAAGAGAAGAGCCTATTGAACATGTAATAGGTAGCTAAATGATGATTAACAAGAACTCTCTGATCTTTCATCACGAGTTGTCACAGTCTATTTTGAGCAGTCAGGTGCTTGATGCAAGGACCTTTCCTGGGTGGCTTAAACCTTCTAGCTTTATCTAATGTGACCCCAAACTTATACCAGATAAGATTATGGCCAATGCAGTCTTGAGATATCAAAGGCACTCTTTCTTATTCTACCAAATGATAGTACAAATTCAATTCTAGCACACCCTTGTCTTTTTGAAAGAAATTTGAAGGCCATCATTACTTTAAGTTTAGTCATCAAGCCAATTTTTTTCTTCTTCTTTTTTTTTTTAACCCTGTGTGAACATGGCATCTTTTAGAAAGATCGAGATAAGTGCATTTCCAGGGTTGTAAGAATTGGGTCAAATCAAAGACTGTTCACTTTCCATGTTACAAAACAAAACTGTACATGATATGTGTTACAGAATGTATGCAGCATGGTATTATCTTTCTTGTCTTTTCTCTTTTTGAAGAATAAAAAGAAAAAACAGAACAAGAGAAAAACAGCAACACATTTACTCAACAACTAACCAACCAGGGACAAGTTCTTTTCTTTTTTTGATTAGCAAAAACATACTATGCATGCTGACTAATTCTTAAAAATGGAAAAGGAAAACTCAAAAAAGAAAATAGTACACAACATGTAAATTATTGCACAAGAGAAAGGCTCGAAGTTTTGCGTCAATGCAAGAGTATTGCCCCGATACAGATCATGCATTCAATGGGTAATGGAAACGGGGTGTGCTGGTGCAGAGCACATGGTCTTAAGCCTTCACCAGACTGGCGAAAGTTGAGTGTTAGGATTGGGGCAAATCTACAAGGGGCTGGGAATAAACAGGGGACTAATGGCATAGCTGCGGGGAAAAGGTCCCATAGTTCGGCCTTCTACTCTGACTTTATTTCGGCACTCAAAGGACGGTCACTGTGCCATTTTTTCATGTGTTTCTCCAAGGTGCTGTAGACACTGAAGGGCATCTGACAAATTTCACACTTGTACACGTCTTTGCCGACCTGACCATGGGTCTTCATGTGGCGAGTAAGTTTGGAGCTCTGGGCACAAGCATAATTGCACAGCTCACACTTGTATGGTCTCTCCCCTGTGTGGCTGCGCCGGTGCACTGTCAGGTTACTGCAGTTCTTGAAAACTTTGCCGCAAAACTCACAAGTATCACTCCTGCGGCTTTCCTTGGAGCTGGGCCGCCCCGGACCCCCGAGGTGTGGTGTGCTGCCTCCACTGCCTGTGCCACTACGGCCTGACATCCCACCATCCAGTTCCCCCGGAGGGGTTGAGAAACGCAGACTGCCATTCTCTGAAGAATGCTCGGACGAGGAGGCGAAGGGCGATTGTCTGGAATCCCCAAAGTTCAGAAAAGGGTCCTTGAGTTGTCGGGAGGCGGCATAGCCAGCCAGCCATTGGGAGTAGACGTTTTCCGTGTTAGGGATGGTTGGAGTGGGCAGGTCAAACTCCTTTTCCAGCTTGATGCGTTTGGAGAAAGGACTGAGTGGACTGGGGCTACCCAGAAGCAGTTTCTTAGAGAGGCCAACAGAGGCAGATTCGTTAGGGGAGGCTCCTCGCCCATTGACTGTTGAGACAGAGCACTCCTCCCCACGATCTGTTTCCAACACCGAGTTGCCATCACAAATCTCACGATTGTGGTGATGGTCTCGGTTGAGGTGGTGGTGCAGGTGGTTCTCCTGGGCCATGGCATTCCGTTTGTGTGCGCTGAGGGCTTCACTGAAGTGCTGCATGCTGGCAGCCAGACCCATCCCCTGCATCACCTCAGGGAGTGAGCGGGGGATGGACCCCTCATCAGCTATTGCTCCCAGTCGGCTTCCTATACCACCATTGTTTTCATGCTGACGTGTCGCTTCAAGGTTCAAACCAAAATGATAGCTGTTGTTTCTTCTGGCTGTCCTCTCTCCATTCTGCTCTTCTTCCTCCTCTACTTCCTCTTCCTCCTCCTCCTCCTCTTCTTCCTCCTCCTCTTCCTCCTCTTCTTCCTCCTCTTCCTCTTCCTCCTCCTCCCCATTCTCACGTAGCATACGGTCATTCTCACTTTTCAGCTTGGCCACAACTGACTTAAGGGCGTTGCTTGCACTGGTCATGTGCTCACTGGTGCCAGGCTCCGGAGAGGAGGCTGTTGAAAGCCCATCTTCTGACTTGCCAGTGTTTGGCGAGGAGGATTTGTGCATGTGTGTCTTCATGTGGCGTTTCAGTTTGCTAGCCTGTGTACAAGCATGGTCACACAGGTTACATTTGTACGGCTTCTCTCCTGTGTGGCTGCGCCGGTGCACTATTAGATTACTCTGAAACTTGAAGGCCTTACCACAAAACTCACAACACTTTGATTTCAAGGGGGTGGTGGAGGAGGGTGTGGCCCCCGCTGAGGGGAGAGGGGTAGTGGGAGTGGTCTGAGAACCCACAGGTGACTGCATGGAGCCTGGAAGAGGTGGTGGGGTGGCAAGATATGGAGGTTTGCTGCCCCCTGCACCTCCTGCACTTCCACTTCCTCCTCCTGTCTGGAATGGCTGGAGCAAGCGCTGCATGGGGCTTGGCCGGCTGGGGGATAGTGGGGGAGTGGACCCTGAGGTGTTGCCCGCCAGCTCCCGTAGCCGCCGTGAGAAGTCCATTGTCGGAGGGGGGTCCAGGGGCAGAGGAGGATTGAGGCGCAGCACCCTGTCAAAGGCACTCGGATGGTGGGCTGCCAGCGCCAGCTCTTCTGGGCTCAGGTGGTGGGGATCCAGGTGGTTCCTTGGTGGGGGGCTGAAGAGGGGTGGCGTGGGAGGGAAACGCTGATGATGGCCCCCACCGACACCACCACCAGGACCAATTCCTCCCCCTATTCCGACACTGTCCCTTCCACCTGAGCCTGAGCCAGGGATGCGGAGGAGGTTGAAGGGGCTTGCATCAGGAGGCAGATGGAGGCCGTGGAGAGGCGGCTGAGAAGGGCAATCTGCACCCCCACCAAGGGAGGAAGGCCCACCCATTCGTGGTGTGAGAGGGCTGCCATGTTCACTTTCCAGGTAGATACGGAAGCCATGGGTGTTCTGGGCATGCTGCAGCAGGAACCAGGCGCTGCCGTATGACTGCTTACATGTAGTGCAGGTATAGGTGGTTGGCTCCTCCTTACCTGTTGTGACAGAGAAGAAAGAATTGGGTTAGTAAGAATTCTTACTGAAAAATTAATTGAACACCATTAACAATATACAGACTATATCTTAGGCGTTGCTGTCTGAATCAATCAGACAATATAAGAGTCTGTTAAGCATTCACTGTTCATTTGGAAACATTTAAACAGTTGTACATAATCGGTGCTGTGTCCAGAATGAAATCCATGAAGGACAATGTTTTAACTTGGCTGAACCATCTTTTTATTTGAACCCTAGGCCTAACTCTTATAGCTTTTAAAAGTGGTCGGCACATGGCGTTGAGAGCTTTGCAAATACAACAGTAGCTCATATTGAGGTCATGCCCCACATGAGTAGCATGTGAGAAGTAGTGTGTGTGTGTCTGTGTGTGTGTGTGTGTGTGTGTGTGTGTGTGGGTGTGTGTGTGTGTGTGTGTGTGTGCGCGTGCATTTGTTCTTCTCCCAGACTGCTCTGGGACATAATTTCTCCCTTTAGACTGACTGTGAGTCCTCCATTGTCAGCAGCAGAACAAAGAAACAGGGCTATCCCGGCGGACTACCACTTCCCACTGATCTACCAAAACAGAGGCCCGCTGACAACACACATACACACACACACACACACAGGAGAGGCAACAGAGGAGAATCCTTTAGACTTGTAAGTTACTGTTTCCTCAGTACTGTAGCAACAGCATAAATACATTAATAAATCAGGCAAATCACAAATGTTTTTGAAAATACAACTGAGAGAAGGTTCAGACTGATGAGTTACTTTCTTTAAGGTATAACCTTATCATTGAGTGCAATAAAAGTCAAATCTGTGCAATTTTATTAATCTACACTGTATTTTAAAGCCATATTCTCTTTCGTACTGTTCATACTCTGAACACACCACATACAAATGCACATACACACTTTCCATTCACGCAGACAGAGCACCCCAGCCGCCTCAGGAAAGTAAAACAGTAGGAGTGTAAAAACATTTAGGCTCAAACTGAACAAAGAAAAAACTCTTTCAGTGTGCCTCAAAGCCTCTTCCATCAGTAAAGCGTGCAGAGTCACTTTGAGATGGCAACGAGAGGAACATTTAAAACAATAATTGCCTTTGAATGGCCTCGGCGATGATGACCCGTGGTGGGACCCGCAGTGTATGTGTAATCTCATTAGGGAACCGAACGGACGGCCATCAGCTCGTTTACAAGATTAGATGACAGACGAACCCCCATTGCTGCCATTCAGAGCCCTCCACTACCAAGCACAGTGCAAAGTGGTTGAATTTGACGAAGCAGAGATTCATACGCAAATGGATACACACATAATCGAACACGAAGTTTAAACATTTATGTCACACTCCGGGCATTTAGACAACACTCTTAACTATTGCCATCAACAATGCAAATGAACTATGGATAAAGGTTACCATACATAGGCAAAACTCTGGAATTTGAATAGACAATTACTGTTGTACCCCAGACTTCCAAAAATCGTCTCCAAAAATATCCAAATGTATCAAGTTTGTAGAAAAATTAAAATATTTGGGTTTATTTTACTACCACATCTCAAATTCTAGTTAAAGCTGACACAGTTTGTGACAATGCAAGGTTGCGTTTTTAGGTGTGTACAGAAATACACTTATTTGTGGGATAGCAACCACAACAGTTATAAACAACATCCAAAAATGTCAAAAGGTGCCACACATAATAAACTGAAACATGCTGTAATATTGTTGTAAAACCAGAATAAATTAACAGGTGTCATTCTAGGGGTCGTAACACTGATGCTAATTATCTCCGATGACTTTCTGGTAAAAAGCTATTTTGCCTTAACGTGTCCGGACAATAAATCCCTAAACATCCCATTAACATGTAAACAGGTAAAGTGGTTTGTAAAAATAGACACAGATTGGGATGTATAACCTGCTAATTACCGGCAGAATGAATATGACAAATTAGCAGTGAAGCTAAAAGGATGTCATGGTTTACAGGGAAGCTTTTATACATCCACACATTGCAATTTTGTTCTAATAGCCAGAAAGAGCGAGTCAAAGAGGTTGCAGTAAAAAAAAACATATTCAACACATATCTGCGAGGGGAACATTTTGTGTACGGGTGCTTGTGGGAGTGTGTGTATTTTAAAAGAGATGTAATTTTCCACACACTATGAGGCTTACTTCACAACATACATAACCACACATTTACAACGCTGAAATGTGAAAGATGTGCCTGCGTGCAGACAGAGTCCGGTGTCAGTGTATAGAGGAACATTCTTCCCCTTCTTTTTATGTCCTTCCTCCCTCTTATTGACCATCCCTCTTCCTCACTGTCTCTTCTTCTGTACACACACACACACACTCATCCCACATGACCAACAGTTTGGAAAGGCAGCTAAATTATGGATCATTAAAATCGGCACAAATTACTACTAATTGTAGCCACCTGCATAGGATCTAACCTGTGAATATCATTTGCATTATCAGGACCGGGGAAGCTTTTTTTATTTATTCATCTTTTTTCCCCTCTCTAATCCTGGACACAGTGCTCACAATAACACTGCACTTTCTCCCCCTTTGGTCGATCTAGGAGCCGGTTTATCCTTTAGTACATATTACGGCCCATATGGGGAAACAAATGTATCCAGCATGGGGACAGTTCCATCTTTTATTGACCAGTGCTGTGAGTTCTACCTCTGTATTTTTGATTAATTGATTTTGAAAAATGTCTCTCTCACTAAGGTGACAGTCTGCTAATGACAGTCTTGTACACACAATTTAGACAGGTCAATGGAAAAATAGCACATGTTAATTTAGATCTTCATAAAAGATTTTTGTGTGTGTGTGTGTGTGTGTGTGTGTGTGTGTGTGTGTGTGTGTGTGTGTGTGTGTGTGTGTGTGTGTATGTGTGTGTGTGTTGCAAGATATT
The DNA here is from genome assembly GCA_963678695.2 of Diplodus puntazzo. NCBI lineage: Eukaryota > Metazoa > Chordata > Actinopteri > Spariformes > Sparidae > Diplodus > Diplodus puntazzo. The sequence goes on along the minus strand of OZ023168.1, from coordinate 18,131,368 downwards.
CAGCATCTCTTCAAAAAATCAAAATGATGATCTGGAAATTGTGGCAGCCACCAAATGTAAGTCGGTATTGTAAGCACCCTAAAAGATTCCCCTCAGTAGGAATTAATTTGGGGTTAATAGTTAACTAACAGCAGAAGAAGCCCAGATTAATTATATTAGTATTGTTGTTTGCTAAATAAAGTTTTTCTCTAAAAATTAAAAATATTGGAGCCTTTCAGGAGCCCTATCTCCCTTGAATGGTGCACATGGTTTTATAAAATAGCTCCCAAATTGGGGCCAGGACCTCTACAAGGGGTCATAAAGAAAATCTGATGAACACAAGGTTATCAACAACATAGGGGAGCAGATAAATAACATATTTCTGGTACACATTATAAATATTTTTCAAAATGTTTAACTCTAATCTTTTCTGTCTTACTTGGTAATTTAATGCTTTTTTGAAAAAAATCCTAAATGTCAAAGGGATTCGATCATTTAATCATTAATAAAAAAAATATATGTATAATAAGAGGAAGGCGGCTGCCCGGATATGTGTGCTTCAAATTCAACTACATCTGCTTTAACCGAAAAAAAAAACAAAAAAAAAACAGCTGTGGAACAGCACGATGATAAAACAAGTAAAAATGATTTGCGTTTCCAGACAAAGATGTGAGCAAAATATTGAGGAAAACAAGTGCGAGGCATAATAGTGTAACTCTAAAGCTAACACCCTCCTCTTTGACTCGTAGCTCAGACTTGTCTGCGCGCTGATTGAAACTGTAAGGTTAATGGATTTTAGAGTAGGCGACCGCTCCACTCTGTCTCTCTGTAATATACTCCCATCAGCCACTTCATTAGGCAAACTCTCCACCACTGGGAGGTAGAAAAATGAAGAGAGAAAGCAGAATGGAGACCAGGAGATGAAGATAGATAGAGTCAGAGAGGGGGAAAGAAAGGGATGAGACGGGAGAAATAACGCCTCTGGTTTAAGTTTAGAGAGAGGTGACAAATACCTGCCTCAACTTTTAAGTCCGAAGCAGGAATGTTGAAGGAGAGAAGGGGGAGGAGGGAGGGGAGGGAGGGGGTAAATAATAGCATCCGGTTCTTTACCTGGGGTAAATGTCAAAGCCATACAGCCACTAGTGAGACTCCAGAGAACACACACGCACATTTCAGAAATGTCCTAACACTCAATACCAGCCATGCTACAGTGACAAGCACAGGCATTAAGCCCTATTAAGCCAAGGGCATTGCCTGGACACTTATGTGGTGCTAGATGGGAGAGGGAGGCAGTGAGGCAGCTTGGCTCATGTTTCACGACTCCTTTGTGTGTGTGTATGTGTGTGTGTGTGTGTGTGTGTGTGTGTGTGTGTGTGTGTGTGTGTGTGTGTGTGTGTGTGTGTGTGTGTGTGTGTGTGTGTGCGTGTGTGTGTGCGTGTGTGTGTGCATGCAGCAGCTTCCCCTAGCTCTATCTATTCCTCTCAAAGGGAAGTGTAGCACTCTGATCCAATGGCTGTCAAAGGAGCTGAATAAAACCAGTGCACCAAACTGACGAGACACACCACACATCCAGAAAAGGGGATTTGTTCGGGGCCAAAAAAGCACTGGAAATATAGAGGAGCAATTCTGAAAACATTATATTAATATCCAAATGCGCACTGAGGTTTCTATCTGAGTCTTTCTTGTCGTTATCCAAAACTTTTAACGTTTTTTTTTTTTTGCTAAACGATTTCACCTTGAAATTATTAAATTATTTAAAAAGTTCTTGTGTGGACTGTGTTGTAATGCTTTCTTCCTTTCCTTTGTAGGTATTGCCAAAATTCCAGTAGAATGAGGTAAAAATAAGTTTAAAGAGTTCACGTCACAATGAAACATATTGTGAGAAAGCGACAGACAGTTTCAACTACGCCCACTTCTTTGCATAGGCTAAAAGAATTTTCTTCTACAAGGAAGCACTGGAGGCTGACTGTCCACGAGGGTCCACAAATGTCTGCTTATGTCCATAAACATCAGCACATTGCACCTGAGAATGCTGTACGTTAAAAAAGGCACATTCGAAAAAAGCCGTCATTTTAAACTCTAGTGTCCATGTTCAGAACAGAGACAGTGAAAATGGTATACAAAGCGCTGCATGTGCATCTGCTGTGTATTAGGCCTGTTTGTAGTACTGTATGGAACACTTAAGAGTGCACACTTAAGTTGGCAGCAACACATTTACATTATAGAAATTCTCTGTGACGAGTCCACCTCAGAACGTCAGCCTGTGTGACTGTCTGTTCTTCAGCCAGTCATTCTGTCCTGTGAAGTAGCTGGACTGCCACCATTACATCCCTCTCTGACCAGCTGGGAAACAAAAATGGATGCCAGGTCTTGGCTACCAGCTAGAACAGACCGACCACTATCTTACTGGCCTTATATGAATTTGAATCCATCTCTACATTCTCAATTTGTTCTCCTTTTATTGTTGATCCCTTTTGATAATTTTTCTCAACAGCTTCATCCCCCTCAATCTCTCCATCCCCTCTCTCTGTCCTTCTCTTTCTCATGTCTCCTCTTCCATGCTTTTTTCTTTACACTCCTCCCTCCCTACCTCTCCTCCATCCTCTCCCCCTCTCCTTCCACCCATCGTTGGCTCTCCGGTGGTGTCCTTGGCTGGGTCCACCTCTGGGTGAGATGATAGTAATTGAGGTAATGGAACATCGCTGAAACAGGATTAGGTACGCATACTGGGAGTGAGGGACAATGTCCCTTAATACAATTTGGGATTTCTATCCGAGCCTCAGGCTTTCAGGATCCGCTGCTTATATTTACATCTGGGCATCGCCACTCACCCTCAATCACCTCCTGCTTTTTTACCTTTTAGGCGTACCTGGACATTTCACTAGAATTTTAGCTTTCTATTAAACTGCGCCTGTTAAAATGTCTGAAGGCATTCTGTTGCATATTTGTCACATTAATCAAATAAGTGTATGCTACAAAACATTACAGGTTTAGGAAACATAATCTTGGCCAATTTTGGGGTCAACATTGTTATTCGTATCATAATAAAGTTTCTATAATCTGTGCCATTTCATATTTACTTTAAATGGATTTGAACTGACATACATGACACGACATGGATGAGATGGCTGCCAAGCCAGAGACCACTGTTCAGGATGGCATTTCAAGATTTGAAGCGTGAAACCGCGGGATATCAACAAGATATTCCACAAGACGTCGGGACAATTTCCAAATGTGTTTGTGCCCACAGAACCAGGTAAGCGAAAACATTGTCTTTCCCTAACCAAATGTTTTTTTTGCCTAAAACAAACCAGACCACAAGCACAGTATTGCCACGAAACAAAACTGAAGTTCAGCCGTAAGAAAATTAAAGTATCCTTAATTTGCAGAATCATACATAGGCAACATTTAGTCTCACAGATATCCCTTTAGAATAAGACAATTTAACAGGAATCTGACTATATGGACTACAATATCATAATCACATCTGAACTGGCAGTGTTAATTTTACTGTGTTATACATAGCGCTTAAGGCAGTTAAATTGCATGTTTTTTCTTCACTCGCCTGGTCAAAATTGGAATTAAATCTCACTTAAATGGTCGTAATGTCCCTTTTAATTGAAGGCAAATTACCCGGACTTCACAGCGTGTCATGTGGGCACATTTGACAGTAATTATGCTCTGGAAAATAGGTGAAGCTATATAATGAATGTGATCATGGCGTGACAATTAATTCAGTTCAACCTGTTTCACTCTCACCTCCCCGTTCTCTCTTTTTATAATCCATATGTACTTTCAGTGACAAGGAATCAACACTCGGTTACCCATATCTCATGACTCTGATCATACATTTGTGCTGTAACTGATACACTGCCCTTCTTAAATATAAAAAAAAACCTCTGTCATGCCTCTGGGAACAAACCATACCAGTGAAAATGATTTTCCAAAGGGTTCTGCAGGACATTATCGACTCCACTGTCATAACCCAGCCTTTCTCCCTGCCATCATCCCTCCATCGTCACCCACTCAAGTGCATCAGTTGTGGCTTTCTGCTTTGATCCCGACAGTCAGCTTTACTGCCCAAAAGCACTAAACCATATCATTGTTGTCATGTGAAAATCTCAGCGCCCTAATTATGGCTCTTTAATTTCAGAACTGCATGTTCTTGTTTGAGCTGAGGGAAATTCAATGACCCTTGGGCATATACTGTACATGAAACCGTTTTTTAAAACCCTGTTGGTTAAACTCAAAAATTCATGGTGGTCACGTTCAAAAACAAGACCGTTATGAAATACAGGGATAACAGCACAACTAAGAACAGTGTTGCGTACTTTAGTGGCATCCTATTAAATTGTCACAAAATTCCTGTAAGTGCTATTTTGGCATCAAAAGCTGGCACAACAGTGTACTGGGATAAAATTCTCCAACTACTTCCAGTGTGGTCCAGAAAAGAAGCTGCACTTTCCTGCTCTCCCCCAATTTTCTCCCCTCTATGCTCAAGCTTTCTTGCTAACTGGACAGCAAACAATTGGAATGCAAACAGCGGCAGCTGGTGTCCTGTCCGCTCGCTGAAGGGAGCGACACAGTCACATAACAACATGACTGCAATTGCTCAAAAAAGGCAGCGCTCTGCTTGGAAGGAAATCAGCCTCTATTACTGGCTACAAGTCGCCGGCAAGATCAAAGCAACTTCGTCAGATATTGCAGTTACAAAAAGAGTACGCCGATGCAAAGAATGGTTGTATAATCGCAAAAGGGTGGACAAACTACAGACACAACATTACAACAGATGAATAAGGAGGGAGTAGGGGATCTAGAACCCTGGCCAAAGGAAGAGGTTTCATTTCTACATCCCACTCAGTGTTTCGTCCGCTGGTGATAGTTGTTCCAGGAATCAGTTGGCGATGTTAATAGATGGTATGATAAGGGGAACAGTGTTTAGACGTCCTTTTCAATAAAGGTGTTGGGAGCTGCTTTTGACAATTTACAGTCAGACTTTGCACATCTATAACCAAATGTAACTCGAAGAATGCTTTCAAGGAGGGACTGTTCGAAAGTGTGCACCAATATCCCAAATGATGAGAATCGCTGCTTCAAGGCTACAAAGATGCTGAAAAACACAGAGTTCTTGGAAAGAGATCAGGAAGGTAATGTACAAAATGGAGCAAGTCTGTGACAGAAGGCCTTTCACCCTGCCTTCAAGTTTGGATGACACTTCTCACAATCTATAGTTCTTTCACAAGAGTACTGATCCCTTAAGGTTCAACGCTGTCTTTAACATGTGCTTAAAGATGATGGTTACATGGGTCACAGAGGAATCCCGTGTTTTCATCTTCCTGCAAGCTTGTAATAATACTGGTTTGTGATTATACACAGCCCAACCAACTCTTAGTCACTGTTTCATGTTCGGTCGTATCCCTGTTACCTTGTTTTTGGAATATCCTGCTTAACTTCTTAACGTCTCTTAACGACATGGCTCCATTTACCACCGTGTCAGATTTGACATCTTCATCTTATCACTCATCTTGATGAGAGATAATGAGAGATGAAAAAAAATGAAAAAAGTAATGACAGATAATGACAGAATTTATCATCTAAATTACCAGTGTCAGTACCAAAATTCTTGATCCTAACCGGAATACTACCACACATGCGAACATGCTCACTACTGACTAAGAGTGTTAGTTATTCTTTGCAGCAAAATAAAGTTCTTCAAAGCAAAGACTCAAACTTTGGGAGAATGAAAAACACCTTTTCATCTTAAAAAGGAAGCAGTTTACTGTGATCGACTTCAACGTTGTCAGATTTACAGATATTGACCATCAAGGTGAAAAGCAAAAAACAATAAAAAAAAAAGGCCGCCACTAGTAAAACTCATTTCAGCTCGACTCAGAAGAGCTCTAAACAACTTTTTGCAAAGATTAAACCTCCAGGCCTGACAATAATGATCTGGTGTTTTAATGGAAGAAAGAACTATGAACGAATTTGAATTACCAAAAACAACAATGGATTATTGAGCCTGTCTGATTGCATGCTGTGTGCATGTATGTGCATTAGAATGTGTGTATCTGTGTGGTCCCGCCGAACAACGACACACACTCTCGGCTGATGAGCAAAAAATATCAATACCGTCTGTCCCTGACTGTGTGTGTGTGTGTGTGTGTGTGTGTGTGTGTGTGTGTGTGTGTGTGTGTGTGTAGGATATATCAATACCTTCTGTCTCTGTGTTTGGAACCCCTGCTGGGCTACAGACTGTGCTATCTGCAACTCTCTCACCAGTAATCTACTCGTGTGTATGTGTGTGTGTGTGTGTGTGTGTGTGCGTGTGTGTGTGTGTGTGTGTGCATGTTTTTGTATGTGTGTGTCCATGCCCGTGTCCATCCAACCACCCATTATAGCTGCCATGTGACAAAGTTTCCTTTTCTTTCTCTTTGTCACACACACGCAAACACACACACGCACACTCCCTCTCTCACACTCACACACACACACACAGTAATGTATCTCGTAAAGTCTGCTCTAATGACACAGCCAGGGCCCTTAAACTGTGTTTATAAATGTAATTAAATGGACCGGGCTTTGTAGAAGCATCCAAGCGCACTGTAGCAATGATCCAGTGTGCGTGCATGTGTGTGTGTGTGTGTGTGTGTATAAGCGAGTGTGTGTGTGTCCGTTTGGAAGACCGGTACTCATGATGGCAGGAACAGCCTCCACTTAACCCTAAACCACCATAGTGAAATTACAGAGCATCCAAATTACAACACTTATGTGAGCAGAGAGAGAGACAGACAGGCAGATAGAGAGAGAGAATGGGGTTTCAAAGAGGAAACTTGGTCCTGACACACATGCACACACATACACACACACACACACACAATACTGAATGACTCAGCTTGTGGACTTCAACTTGAAACCCCAGTATGCAGAAACTTTCTTTCAACTCCTAATCTGTTGCAGATTGGTGACCCTTAATCACATTTTATGTGGTCATTTAAGGTTGTTTTTGACGTCGGCATAATTGCAGGCCTCATGCATCAGTTTGATTGATTACATCCTTTCGAGAGGAATAGTTTACTTGGTATGATGCTCCATCCTTTGCTTTAGGTTCATAAAAAACAATTGTCCAGGTGCTCTCCATGATGACAAACTCGGAATTTAATACAGATTACATGTGGAGGCAGTCAAACGTCACTGGTTGGCAAACATACCATAATGCTTCAATCATAAGACAACAATGCTACCCCTTCATTCATTTCAAGAGATGTGGCATGGAAACACAAAGTTGTCTGGAAAAAGTTTGGTCCTGGATCAACTTGTGCTGCGGAACCGAGTGAAGTCATGTGGTGACGCGCTGTCAAACACAGGCAGGCGCAGACTCTGTGTGGATCACTTTGTGACGTGGATATTTTGTTGTCAGATAAGCCTTCAGACTTCCATCACTCAAACTGACCTCTCCGGATCATCTCTCGGTAACTGAAGCGACACACACCCTTCAAAGTCGTGTTGTATTATAAGCTTGGCCAAGGAGGTTATGTTTTTGGTTGGTTGGTTGCTTTGTCAGCAAGATCACACAAAAACTAGACATCAGATTACGACAAAACTTGGAGGATGGATCCCAGCCCAGAAAAGACCACATTAACCTTTGATGCAGAACTGGATAAAAGGCCAGATCCAGGAATTTTATCTTGCTTTCTTTAACATTGCAAGATAGGGTGTTAAAAGACTGAACCCACATGCACCATCATGACAATGTTTCAGACTGGAGGCATTCGATCAAACTGTTCAAACCAACCGCAAAAATGAACTGAAGCAGTTCTGAGGAAGCTTCGTTACATCCCAGCGCTGTGACCAGTAACGTCCAAAACGATCAGTCAGTTGAGTTAGAAAGTTCATTCTTGACCACTTAGTCTTCATGCAATAAAAACCTGAGCACCTGAAAGCAACAGGAAAGTGGATGCTGAGCTCAGGCTTTTCTTAGAAACTAAATATAGTCAGTGACGACAAAACGCTGCGCTGAAATCAACGAATAAAGCAAATCAGCAAAGTGCTCAATACGTGTTGTCTGGAATGAAACGACTCCATTTGAACCGTTTGAGTGATTCGGTTAAATCAGAGCTCAGTGTCCAATTGTCAAAGTTCAAATTACTTTAGAACAAAGTGAGATTATATAGAATTATTATAAATGTGTAATGATGAGGATGATTCTGGCACACAATTGAATAGCTGAGAAAACAATAGTAATATTCCCAGTCAGCTGATGGCAGCTTCAGTCCAAAAATATGGGTATGAGTCAAAAGTGTGAGTTATAAAAGATGACAATTTAGAAGAAATGTCTAGTTCTCATTATTACTAAAAATATATGTTAAAATACACACACACACACACACATACACACACACATACTTGTATCCCAAATCCCTGATGAGACAAGAGCACACACTGAGAGGAAGCAGATTTTCTTTAGTGCCACAAGCAAGAGGTTGGTGGTCACCAACACACACACACGCACACACACAGATACACATTTATACACAAAGCCAGCCTGGTATTGAGTGATCTGCAGGGACCTGCAACAGCTGCCAAGCAGGACAATTCAGTCATCACTCCGTGTGTGTGTGTGTGTGTGTGTGTGTGTGTGTGTGTGTGTGTGTGTGTGTGTGTGTGTGTGTGTGTGTGTGCGTGCGCATGTGCATGTGTGTGTGTCTGTGTGTGTCTTGCCGTGACCACAGTGGGAGTTCACTCTGAGCCAAGCAAACACCTCAGCTGGCCGGAGGCCCACACACACACACACACACACACACACACAGCTCTTTGCTTCCTCTCTTCATCTAATCCCTCCTCCGTCCAGTTGGTTTCATCCCTCCATCTGTCCATCAACATTGCATACAGGTGGCTGTCCTCTCTCACTCTCTCTCTGTCTCCTTTCTATTGCTCAATCCCTCTTTTCTTTCCCACATTCCATCTTTCTCTCTGTCTTCGTCTCTTTCACTGCCTCTTTTCTTCCCCGGTGTTTTTTGGACGACGAGACAGAAAGGTGAAGGAGATGAGAGGGGGGGAATCGAGGAGGGGGATAAGGGAAAAGACGAAGAGCACGATGAGAGAAGATGAATCACTAAAATACAAACAGCCACACACACCCTAACCACCTACACACACACACACACACACACACACACACATTTATGGAAACATGTGGACAAGCTGCGACTCGACCGGAGGAGCCACACTGCTGCCAAAAACCCTTTTGCCCGTCTATTCTTTCTCTCCATCCCTCCCTCCCACTTTCCCTCCTTGTTTTCCTCCCACTGATCTTCCATCCATCCCTCCCCTCTTTTAATCCCTCCATCCTCCCCTCCCAGGTGGGAAGCACTCAGTGCCGTCTCTTTAATTGTATTCATCCGACAAGGCCAATCGATAGAGGACATATTTAATACAAATTTATGACTATTAGCCATCAGCGATAAAAAGCCTTTTTTTTCCTGGATAGCTCTCGCTTGTGGTGAAGGAGGGAAGGAGGAGGAGGAGGTGGAGGAGGAGGAGGAGGACGAGAAGGAAGGAGAGGAAATACAAGCCATCCTGCTTTTAACACAAACAGCCTCCCACAGTCTCACTGTCCGACCTTGGAGAGATACGGTTTAAGCTGCAACAAAAAACACGAGAATTCAAGATTTTTTTATTTTTTTTTTCCCTTTTTTCTTTTTAGACGAGGCTTCAACTTCAAGCAGGTCTCGGGTGTATTTGGGAGGTTTTTCAGGCATTTGATTTTTAGTGCACAGTTCACAAGAGGATTTCAGTATGGACTCCGGCGCAGCGGCAAATTTTGGCAGGCATAATAAATAATTATATAGACCGGTTATTTTTTCACATGTGAGTGAAACGCTGCTTCTCGGCTTGTAAAAAAAAAAAAAAAGGCAAAAGCTGAGGCCACTAAGACAGCAACATGATATACTCAACATAATGTATGTGATCAGGTTTGAATAACACGCATTTTAAACAGCAAACAGACACTATTTGTTGTTGTTTTTTTATTTCCATGAATCATCTATGATGCTAAAAGGCAAAAGAGGGTGGAATCTAACGAATGCAAGAGGCTTAATATTAAATTCCTATCAAAGTCCCAGATTTTGCCTGCCGCTCTCTTCAGATACAGGAACAAACAGCAAACGAGATAAAGCACAAACTCCCCTCCAGCACTCCTTCACAACCTTGTCTACTTAACAAACACATAGGCTTGATTCATTAGAGCTGCAGTCACCACAGCCCAAGAGCCCTATCGATCCCCCAGACGTTTCCTACAGACGGGGGTGGGGGGGGACTGAGAGCAGCTAGAGAAAGAAAAAAAAAGGGATAGATGGAGAAATAGAAAAAAGGAGGAAAGAGAGAAGGAAAAAAAGCCAGAGAGACAGGCTGAATATATGGCTCTGTTAATACGAAGCGAGCAGCAGTTTACCTGTCTCTTTAAATTCATTCTAGTGTGCAAGGCGACTGTGACGGCTTCCCGGAGAGAAAAGCCCCCCCGACTCATCGCCAAAGGAAATCTTTCGCCCTCCAAGAGAAACAAGGTGAGCGCGAGCCGGAGCCAAGAGTCAGATGATGGAGAGACTTTTTTTTTGGTTTGCGTGAAGCCACCAAGCGAATATATCGGAAAGACGGGGAGGTTGAGGTCATTCCTTGACGTGAGAGATTACACCAGGTTAACCCAGCGAAAAACTCATTTTTAATGAGTTTTTTTTTTGTTTGCGCGTCGGATTTTTACCACGTTTACAGAAAATATCATAATCAATAACGACAAAAAGGAAAATCTGTGGCAGCTCTGATGTCAAACGCAATAACCCTCCGCCGCACGATTTACGTTTTTTTAGGAGGGAATATTCTGCTCTATTTTTTGGTCTTCTGATGATATAACAGTCATCCATCCAGATTCTCTTTTTGGGGCCTCGAGGCAACAATGTACCATATGGGAATAAAAAACATCAAGCTGCATTCTAACATTGTGTGGATCTACATCAGTGTGTGTGTGAGAGAGAGAATATATCAGTGCCAAAAATAGGTTTATTGTCTGGTTTGTTTGTGATGATGTGACCTGCTGGGAACTGGCTTCATGTGTGTTTAATCAAGCCCTTGATGACTGACTCGGGGCCCCTGTAGAGCACATAGGGTGACCCAGCATGCAATGCATCAGCCTGCACTGAGGAGAGTCTACGTTTGCACTTCCAACTGCCTATACAGCCCTGTACACTATGAAGCAGAGACATTGAATCTTTTTCCTTGCTGCACAAGAAAATAAAGAATTTTTTTAATTTCACAGTTTTTAAGGTATAAACAAGCGAAATGTGCACCAGAAAAGATTTATTAGAATTTAAGGTGACGCTTTACCCTCACTAAGCATTTATAAGCAGTAATAAATAGTTGTTAACCCTCTATAATGGAGTGTGTAGCAATGATGGTTTATGACATTAAGTAGACAGATAAGTGTTTGTTAACGTCTTTGTCTACAATTATAATTCCTCCATAAACAGAGAATCCCTTCTGTCGATCATTTCCACTGAGAATTAGTAGAAAGAAACAGAAAAAAATGAGCAGGCAAATCATTTTACAACGTTGAAGCAGCATACGAAAAAAATCACATGTATAGATATAAATAAAATGTGTCTTTGAAACATGTATATCTTTGCTTGTAGCAGGGCTATGAAGAAATAAATCAAATTGAGATTATTTTTCCTTTTCGCTGAAAATACTTTTATTTTTTTCAATCATGATGTGATATTTGTGGGGTCTCTGCCAAACAAACATGTTTTCTTGCATCCAGAGAACAAGATTCGAAGGCCGTGACATCCCTGATGCACTACACTGCTTCATTACAATGCTGTTTATTCACACATTCGACCTTTTTTCAAAAAAACGGCTTCTGTGATTTCGATAATTACAATGATTACTTGTGCACCGCTGGCTTGTACTTGTAGATTTTAACAACAAGTTCTCTTGTTTATTTAAGGGCGGTCAATATTCTTCTAAATTACTGGATGGTGTGAAAGTCAAAATACTATCTTTTGCTCTCAGGTCAGTGATTTGCAGTAGATGGTCATATAATTATAAAAAAAAATCACCCAAAATATTATCCAACAAATACTTTAAAAGTGTAAAAATGGAGCGTGTCAGCACCACCTCGGTGTGTTCCTCCTGTGGTCCTGACAAACGGTTTCCAGTGAGCCCGTGACTGGTCAGCTCCCGGACGAGCATATGGTACAGACAAACGTCTCTGAATGATAAAAAGAACTTGTGATGGATGTGAAAGCCCTCCTCTGTTTGTGTGCGAAGCAGTATTCATTTCTGCATACACAAAAAAACACACACACAAACACACACTGACATAGGCCTGGGGCCTGGCCACCAGCAGACGACAAAAAGGCCAGTAAATAATTGAGAAGTGTGAAAAGCAGCGGAGGGGGGAAAAAGAGAGGGAGGTGGGCGGTGCCACGATGCATGTAGGGTTTTTTTTCTTTCTTTTGGAGCATTTCTGAACTTGTACACACCTCTAGCATTTACAGAAATGAGTATGGAATGGGGTATATAATCATTCAGATGTTTGAGTGTCTACATACATGTTGTGTGAGTATCTGTGTGTGTGTGTGTGTGTGTTTGTGTGTGTGTCTGAGCCCAAAGATGCTCCATTAGTGATTTGGAAAGTGGTGTGGGGGCCTGGCATTCCCATCAGGCCCAGGATGGCCTAAGTGCTGCACCACACACACTCCCAAACCCTAACCAACCCCACCCTCACGGGCACAGCCTGGATGCCGCCCCCTCCCTCCCTCCCTCCAACCCTTTACCCCACCTAGGACAACCTCGCAGCGCCTCTCAGCCTGGGTCCAAATCACCACACACGCATAAGCGCGCGCACACACTCATTGTCCACTAATGACCAAACCCAAACAGCTCCCAAACAACTCTGAAAAGCTATTAGGAGAGGGCATTTTGATGGGGAAGTGATTTTTTTATATGCCATTAAAAGCCATGGATAAAATGGGCGTTCGCGTAAATACAGCCACAGGTCGGAAGGGGATAGCCAAACGAGGATAATTGAGAAACCATACTTCCCCCCTGGGATAAAGGTAGAGGAGTGTCCACATGTTGTTCTCTGGCAAAGTGAAGTTGTACATCCAGTAAAGTGTTGTCGTTTTAAGACGGCACTTTTTAAAGACTCTCTGGGACATTTTCTGTATCAAAAGTTTGTGAAATGTATTTTTTTATTACTTTATTTTTTATTTGGATCTTTGGATCTGCTTTATGGTTGTAGTATGTTGGTATAGAATTAGAATTACTGGGGCAACCTGAGAGCTTGGACAACATCCCCCCTGTCGCCAGGATAAAATGTTGTCAGCTAACATTTCGCAAACCATGAATAGGTTCACACAGACAACATACCATAATTACAGTTCCATAAAATGTGTCATATCAGATCCACTCCACATGCTTATGATTTGACTTTCACATCAGTTGGTGGAAGTGGAGTTACGGGCGTGAAGTGATGGCAAGCCAGTGACTGCAGTTCAAGACAATGTTTAACATTTGTTATGTGTGAAACCCCTGGATCATTTCGAATTAAGATATTTTTTAAAAGAGACCTCGGGACCAAGTGTTTTTTGTGCCTAAACCTGACCAGACCATAAGACCAGCGTTGTCACAACACATGTGCATTTTCACATATCATGGTTTTCAAAAATGTACATTGCCATTGCTTATTTTGGCAATCAGGTTGCGTCGCCAGCTGGACTCTGGCTGTGGACTTTGTGTGTTGTGTACCTCTCTCCCCATTTCCTGTCAGCTCTCAAGTATCCAATAAAGACAGGAAAATGCTCAGGACATTACAGGAGCAAGTGGGTAATAATCTTTTGCCCCGTGGGCATAGAAAAACTCTGCAAGAGCAGGGATAATTCTCTCTTATCTTTTAATTGTAACACAAAACTAAAACTGTTAACTGAACCGACAAAAACCCAATAACCCGATGCAACACTTGCAGGGACACGAGGTGTCTCTCTGGACTGAACAAAAAATTACTGTTCGTGAGGAGAAGTGCACAAAAACAATACATGTATAATGGCAGGGGCTGTAATTATTGCAGGGGTTGAGTTTGAAAAATCAAACATGTCTCTTTTGGATGGGATTAAAGTCACTCACAAGCGTGAACATATTAAACTCGATCCTCCCCCCCTCGGATTAAGTCCCATCCAAATGGGGGCTTACGTCCATACACACCTGCACTGGACACCACGAAGTCATTTCTCAGACCAAACGTTCGTCTCCTTCACAGGTTTTTTTTGGACGTGCTTTTCAAATTCCTTTCTTTCATTTCTCCTCTCAAACTGTGATTCAGATTGTCGGCCACAGTCGCTGATGTTAGGTTGAAACTGTAATTTTCAACACTCTCCTGAGTACCTTTGAAACGCTGATATTTGAATGCAGGCAGTGAGACTATAGAGGCTCCTGTCAGGGAGAAAATAGTGGCTGTTCCAGAGTAAACAGGGTCCATTCCTTGCAAGTGGAGAGCGCTGGGAATCCTGTCAGGTCAGGTTCAGACACGATTTAGAACCGAGCGCGCACTGACGCAACTTTTTCCTAGAAGGAGATGGTAGGCTTGGCATTCCTGTTTATTCCCACCTCTTCTCTCTCCTTCTCCTTCCTTTATTTATCTACTTTTTTTTTTTTAATTTTCCCCTTCTGTCTTCTTGGGAACAGAAGACGGTGAGGGCGACAACACATAAACATTGCTCAATACGGAGTGAATACACCTACACCCCCCCACACACACACAAACGCACACACACACACACACACACACAAACACTCCCTGACTCAACCTTATCCAGCATCAACGGCAAATCATTCAGCACTTCAGCAGAACTGTGGTGCCTTCATGATGAAAACGGGTGAAATAACAAGCGTAACAAAAGGGAAACAGTGAGACGCCCTCAGGGCCCTGACACAAACACACACTCCTCACATTTAAGGTAAGGTATCCTTCTCCTCCTCATTAGCTCTAAACAGCCCAGAAGGCCATCACCATATTGATAACAGCTGTTAGGCGATCTTTTTAAAAATGTTTCCTAATGAGAAGGTCACCCAGCCTATTAGAAAACCTGTCCGCGTTTGCTGGTCTTAATCCTGCAGAACCTGGGAGCGGCCGCACAGGGTAACAAACATTTTATCGCCACAAGTTGCTGCACGAAAAGGCATGAGTCACCAAAGCGTTGATGCTCAGTGTTTTCCTAATTGACTTGTTTGTTCCTTCATTGTAAAATAATTTCAGGAATTATGTGATATGACTTGAAGAGGAAGAGTCACAAAGGATGGCTAACAAACGGGGATGTAGGTCATTATCTTCTGCAACATTTTCAGTTTTGATGCCGGCCAAAGTCACACATCAGCTTTATATATGTGAATACATATAAAAAGCAACATATTTAATAACAATCAGGATGTGCTAGCCAAGGTTGGAAGTTGCGGATAGTAATTAAAGAGGGGTCGGCCAACCATTTAACTGCAGACAGCGAAGGTCCTGGAAGCTCGCATGAGACAGCCGATAGAGGCCTTCGATGAGCCCTGAATTCATTTCACTCAGAAGTGTCAGTGCAGTTGTATTAAGGAAGCCACCATTTTGTTGTGTTACTGTCGTGTTTTGTTCCAGCAGCAAAGTTTTCAAAAGCGATCGCATTTGGACCAAGTTGTTGTGGCTGAATGGGTCGAGTACAGGACTCTTGACCAGGAGGCTTGAGTTTGTTATCTATTTAGAGCATAGTTTTACTATTATTTTGTGAGGTTTAGGCAGAGAAAATACTTGTTAAGGTTTAGGAAATGTTGTTTTGGGTTAAAATACACGTTTTTTACAATGTTATGTTTTAAAAGATGTCTCCCCCCCCCCAATGTGCGTAATTTCCTGTTTTTTTTCCCAAGTTGCAAAGCTATGACATTACAAAAAAGAAACTGTCAGCTGCAATGATTGCGCTGGAACAACAATTATTATGACGTTTCAGGAAAATCACCAACGTGGCGATATCGGATCGTACGCTGTTTATCTACCATGTGACGGACACAAACACGTAATGCTGTCTGTCTTTTACTATAACCACAATATTTCCCTAACCTTAGCTGTGCTGTAGTTGCCATGGTCAGTTCATGTCCAATGCTGGCCTATACATCCAATAAAACTTCCTTATTTCTTGCAATAAAGTTGTTTGGTTGACTTCACACTCATCGTCAGTTTGTTCCTCTCAGAGACGGACGCATAAAACCGCAGACTACATGTATTTTGTCATTTGGGTATAGTTTGTCCACTTTCGTTACGTAACCCACATGCCTGTCTTGTATATGGAGGTCGTATATAACGTGTCAGCTGCACAAATTAATATTTCCTCACCACAAACTGCTCTTTTCCCCACAGGGCAGCCGCTCCTGGACCCTGTAAAACCCTGCACCACTTGTGTTTAAAAGTGTTATACAACAGCTATATGTCTTCTTTTCCCAGACCTGCTACCTGTAAGCTAAACTCCCCCATCTCTCTCTCTCTCCCCCATCTCCCTCTCTCTCTCTCTCTCTCTCTCTCTCTCTCTCTCTCTCTCTCTCACTCTCTATTCCTCTCTCTCGCCCTCTCTCTATCTGTCTGTGTCCCCCTGCCCCTCTCTCTTTCTCCCTTTCCTTGCAGCTGAGCCCTGTAAATCAAGTTGAAACATAGCTCTGCATATGTGTGTGTATGTTTGTGTGTGTGTGCGTGCGTGCGTGCGTACGTATATACTGTATGTTGCCTACTAACCGCTGCCAAAAAATGTGTCCCAACTGCCCCCCACCCCCCCCATACCTCCCTATACACCTACCTATAGGAGGAGGAAGAGCCAGAGGGGACGAAGGCGTGCATGCATGTGTGAGTGTGTGTGTGGGATTAAGGTTGGTGATGTCTGTCAGGGTCATACGGGTTGAAGGAACACATCCTGGACGCTTATCTCAAGAGGTGCAGAGAGACAGAGACTAACCACAGTCCCGTGGGGTAGAAAGAGGAGGGGGGGGAGAAAGAAAGAAAGAAAGAAAGAAAGAAAGAAAGAAAGAAAGAAAGAAAGAAAGAAAGAAAGAAAGAAGGAAAGAAAAAGAAAGAAGGGAAACCTGCTGCCTGCTATACAATGGCAAAACATTTTTTACATGTATGTAGATCTGATATATTACATTTTAAGTTTTTTATTGTATTACTTGTGACAATTAAACAATGTTATCCCAATAGTTTCCCCTTGTCAGAACTTTTTCACTCTCATATGAAGAGTTGACACAGGCTTTCAATAACACTTGCCATGTATCTTGGAATATATCCAATGATTCATTCTCTATATACTGACAAATAAACTGAAATATATATTGTCAAAATCTATAAAACTTTTTTTCAAATACATGTGAGCCAATGGATCGTCAAATATACGTGGAAACATCTATTCAAATGTGTCTGAATTTCAATGTAATTCGAATCACTTTTGGGTTTTCCCTCTGGTCATTGGTGCATAACGTGACATGACATTGAGGGTTTTATGTGTTATGTGTATATAACCTGCATTTACAATTCACAAGGTATAATTTGCAAATGTGATTCCCTTTTTCATCTCAAATGTGTCTGTTCATCGCTCACTTTGTTTTTCTCTCTTGTACTGTTAAAGTAAACAGTTCAAACTGCATACATATACACACAGTGAGTGTATAGATTTCTAAACATTGAAATGATCAACACCCATCGTTAGTCAAATGCTTTTGCAATACAGTTACATTGTTACTTGTCTTATTTCACTCACACAGTCAGCAGTGTCGGTGTGTCACAGTTACTGTTACTGTAATTCACTACAGATGTACTCCTGTACTCTGACGTGATATCAGCCTGCCGCTCTTGTGTTAAAATATGTTATAACGGCAAATACCAGAGACTAATCTTAACCTGCGACTTGTGTTACTGACTCCATGTAGTTGAGTACGTTTTTTTTTTTTACAGAAACAGTGTGTGTGTGAGGGGAGAAAGTGTCAAAATCATGCCTTATTTAGGCCAGACTGGCACACAGCGAAGACACGGGCTAACTGTTGCTTTTCACACGTCGCACCGTCTCTTTTTACCATCTGCCCTCCCTCTTTGTCTCTGTGTGTGTCTGTGTATCGCTCTCTCTTCTCTCCGCCGCTCCTTCCTAAACTGTCGCTCTCTACCCCGGCTGATACAGGCTTATGTATAACCTCCCACCACCTTCTTTCTTCCTCTTCTCTCCGTTAAAAATGCCTCAAGGCCTCGAACAAGGCGGCAGCAGCATATCTCGCATAGCTCACCGAAAAACCCCTGACGGCCATCACGGCTCTGTAAATGCAGTTTCTGGCCTTAAAATGGCTCCTATTTAAATCCTTTTCCGCTCACAAATGGTGTAATATCAGGAGTGAAAGGCAGCGACAAAGTGGCAATATGTATCAGAGGGCTGGTGGCCACAGAAAAAAAAAAACAGAGAATCTTTCTCATGGTCCGCTGATATATTTAGACGAGACAACCAGAGAGCACAACACAAACCACCATGACTCACATGCACAGACACACTCATTCATACACAAATCAGACTAAAATCAATCCCATCACAGGCAGACACGTTTCGCCTCAACAGCCATTCACATTTCTCACTACCTGTTTTTGACAGGCCTGCGGCCAGATGTGTGCGTGTGCGTGAGCGTCAGAGATGTGCAAAAGAGGAATAGTTGGTGGACACAGGTGTCTGCAGTCAGCCCTAACGCTGGCATTAGCTTGGTAAGTTGAGGTGACACAATGAAAATGGAAAGTGAAGCTTTTATGTGAAAAGAGTGAAAAGGTCCTAGATTTCGTCAAATTCAGTTTTCTGGCAACTTATCAAAAGAGGGACTGGTGTGGAGTGCTGTGAGGATGAATGCTGCTGAGTGTTGAGAGGCGTCTGGTCTACAACTATAGTACATAGTGTCCTGTTAACACACACCACCCTGTGTACAATGCCAACACGACTCTCAGCTGGGTGTGCTCTTCTTGTTGCCTCTGAAACAAAATGACTTGGTTCCCTGGATCAGAATTAGAGCCAAATATACCGACTGATATGAAAACACATAACATAAAATAGAATGACAGCCAGTAGAGCAGATTCCCCTCATCAATGCCCCTTTAAAACATTGAAGCCTGATTCAGTATCAAACTCTATAGCATTTTAACTTCATCAAGTCCAGGATCAAACTGTACTCCCTTGTAGACATCTTTGTGAATACATTTTCAAGTTAATAAAATTGATTTTTGTCATAAAGAAACTAAAATGCTGTTTAGTATTTGTATAAAACTCCTCAATGAACGATATGTGTCACACACACCAACATAGCCGTCACCTCGGCAGAGTAAAAAAGCACAACGGTCACAATCACAATAAATCTGGTCGCACTGACAACTGCAGTCATGTGAAAGGAGTTTGTCAGTTCTGCTGGCAAGCTAATATTCATATAATAACACTCAGCTCTCCAATGTGACTGCGACTTTCACAAGTTGAAAATGTATCTTTAAAGTCGACAAACATCATGGGTGTAGTTAATGGCACCATTCAGACAGGATCAAGAAAATGGCCTGTCTTTCTATGTTCACCATACATATTGTATTTGTGGTTTCCATGGTGGTCCAGAGGAGGGGGGGGCGTGACTTCATCTCTCTGTACCTCATCTGTTAAATCCCCTCATCTTACAAGATCCACGCTCACTGTCAAATGTCTCGAGCCTAACTCAAGATAACCCCGATGAAATCACTGGGGTTACATCCTAAGTCTTGACAGAGCTCCTCCACAGCCACAGATGACAGCTGATTTCTGGAGCAACAGTCCCCACGATAAGTGAACCCTATAATATAGAGGTGTGAAATAAGTGGAGTGCAACTTGGAACGGTAAACTGCACAAGAAATTAAATTAAGTTTTAGGAAAACAACAAGACAAAATAAAACCCACAGGTATACAGTTTGACAACAAATGTTAGATGCGGCTTCAAGCGCCACAAAAAGCAAAAGAGTGGAGCTTTGTCGACACGTACAAAAATATACTGGGAAATGTATATTAAAAATGCACTGTGTAGGACTATAATCAACTTTTGAAGGTATAATAAATTACCAAGGCCGTATAAATATTTAATAATTGGCTCTTCACATTTGCGTACAGCTGATGTTTGTTCCTCATTTGCTAAGCGTACACTGATTGCCATCTATCTGTGAACGGCCAACATCTGTCTTTATTCTGGCCTCTAACTGTACTCATATTACTGCAGCTTTGAAACCTGTAAGTGTACATCTAGCTCATTAGCACTACCAGGCTCCAGTTTGACCCCGGTGGCTAAAAACATTAGCATTCCACACACAAACAGCTAGCGCTCCTGTAGCCCGGCCTGAGACCGACGCCCCTCTGCTGTAGCCAGGGTTGGGGGCCGTGTTGAGCTAATTAACCCTGTTAATCTTAGTGGGCACTGGGTCAGTTTTTGTGTGTATGTGCGTGTGTGTGGTGTGTGTGTGGCTTTAGCTGGCTAACCCCAGCAGATGAGCCTTCACCCCAATCACAGCCCCCTTTTTTGCTGGCAGCCTGCCGTCCGACTTGGCAGACACACACTCGCGAGGGGTCTGGCGTGCACGTGCGCGTCTGCGGCTGTGTGTGCACGCACGCGTGTGCACTTGAGCCTGTGTGTGATTGCACAAGGGAGGGAGGATTATAGATGTTGAACATACACACGCAAATGAGCACAGGGCCCGACTGGTCTGCATGGTGTGTGTGTGTGGGTGTGTGTGTGTGTGTGTGTGTGTGTGTGTGTGTGTGTGTGTGTCTGTGTTGTAATAAAGCCAGCAATGTTTTACTGGCCCGCTGACACAGTGCATAAAAAGATCAGTGGGCCAAACCCATTAGTGGTATAATTGCATTACATGGTAAATATTCCTAAAAGGTCAATATCTCCATTTGAAACATCAGCATCATCGGAGAGCGCTGCGATAAGAACAGGAATTCTGGGATTTTATTGAAACCAGAGGTACAAAAGACCATTCCTAGGTGTCTATTGTAGCAAAGATTTGGCCAGCAGGACGGATTTTCCACTCAGGAATGAGTCAGCGGCAGCTTGCGGTGCTCCAACACCACAAGCTACACAAGCCGATTCTGAGTTTACCTTTGATGCCCTGAAACACTAACTCTCTGTCCAGTCCTGTTTTGTTCTTTTCCAACTTAAAATGCAGCCACTTGTCTTGCTGAGAACAAATCGTCAAAGTAAACCAGAGGGTATAAGGAGGAATCATTTACATTTAAAATGACGCCTGGCACCACCGCTGGCTTATTATATCAACGAGGTGTTTGACAATGAGGAAAACGCGCGTGTGGGCAAGCATGAGGCGGCGAGCGTGCGAGGAGAACTGAAAATGAAACTAACTTTATTTGGTACTTATGTAAAGCAATTCTGTGTAAATCTATTGTGCAGCACCGGAGCATATCGAGCAGACTTAACTCTGTGTGTACAGTGATGGCACGGGATTAAAAAAAAAAAAAAAGAGCTTAAACGTGGGTTGGGTGTGCGATCACATTGACCCGAATCGTGATCGTGTATCCTTGAATGACAGACTGAGGAGGAAATGTTATACTAACGCCACAACACTCCAGTTTTATCAGAGAGTTTGGCACCTTCACGCTGTTGCAAGCTAACACTGTGTGCAATTTATTTATCTTTTGACTTTTCACACTGGAATAGATTAAATTGAGCCTCGTCCAAAAAATGTAAGGCATTTATTTGTTAATTTTTATGAATTTTAATCAGCAGTAGTGGCCTAAAGTTACTGGATTTGCAAAAATACCATATCCTGTTCATGGAAAAAAAAAAAAACATTAAGTACGTTTATTTTATAAATGATATTATTAGGAGTTTGTGTGCAGTCATAAGTGAGACACAGCAAGTATTTATAGGGCGCAAAAACTCTCTATGCTAATAAAACCATTCTGTTAAATGGTTTCACAGCTCCTAAAGGTTCAGTTCACCCCAAAAACAGATATTTTCTTCTTTATCCATCCAGGCAAATTTTGTAGTTTTGGTTTTACTGTATGTGTAAAAGGTTTTGTGATAGCCATTTCTTAGATTTCTTGTCTCCTCTCCAAGGGACACACAGGGGGAAGAAAAGCAAATTCATTTTGTTGTTCTTACGGTGTAAAAGAAAGCACATTTGAGAAACATTATGCAGGAAAATGTATTTCGAAAGAAGTCGTCCCTGCAAATACTGTCAACAGTGTGTTCTTTGTGTGGAAAACACGCATAGCTGCTGAAGTTTTCTAAATATCATATATCAGCGCCTTGAACGACCACAAATTAAATTTTATTCAGCCCCATTGTATCGAGGTGAAGGCAGATATCTCAAAGAGATAACCCAGACAATTGAAACCAAAACTATGCGCACGGTTCGATATCACTGGAGGGAAGTAAGAAAATATGTTTCTTTTCTTGTAATTGAGGTGAACTGACCCGTTAAGGCAGGGCGCGCTAGCTTTTTTATAGACTGATCTGAACAAGACAAAGACTGACTGAGCAGCTGACACCGTCTATATTATGAAAAGACCAATTAAAAAGTCGATAAGTGGCACAGTTGTGTCACCGAACCAAAGAAAAAAGATGGAGACTCGTAGTGTGGAGGCAGACTGAAGGAAACCAACAAAAAAAAAAACGGGAACACACAAACACACAGAGGCAGCAAAGAAGACAACATTTTTTTTGTACAGGACGTACACACACACAGCCTCCAGGCTATTGTCCTCCACATTTAGGTCAGGCCGAAACTAACAGCTTCACAGACACACACTCACACACACACACACTCCCCAGGAGGCTCTCCTCACCTGCAAAGAGGCCAGTTTGGACACAGTGTCAAAGATTAAACCTGTGTTTTATCTCAGAGAAGGGGGCTGCTTGGGGGAGCGTGTGTGTCTGTGTGTGTGTGTGTGTGTGTGTGTGTGTGTGTGTGTGTGTGTGTGTGTGTGTGTGTGTGTGTGTGTGTGTGTGTGTGTGTGTGTGTGTGTGTGTGTGTGTGTGTGTTCAGTCAGTCCTTTAAACCAGAGGGCAGAGGGTCACTGGAGAATACACTGCTTCACTCACACATGCACACACGCAGCTGCCCTTCTCCGTGTGCGCGGTCAAGTAGAAAGGTGGATCTGTGTCAGGTAGCAAGGGTATTTACTGTTACTGAGACAAGCAGGCCGAGAAAACACAAACACACACACACAGCGGAGGGAGAGGGAGAGGGGCACAGAGAGAGGAGAGAGGGGCGAGAGACACAGAGGGAGAATAGAGAGAGGAGGAATTGAGACAGAAACCAAAAGGTGGAGGAGGAGGAGGACGACGAGGACAAGGTGGAGGAGAAGGACGAGTGTTGTACTTCGAAGGCCTCTGTGGTCAACAGAACGCAGCCATGTGCGATGTCAGACATACAAGCACACAATCACACACACACACACACACACACACACACATATTGAGAAGGAGAACTGAGCATGTGTTAAAAGGGCAGAAACAGAGTTGACAAGTTTGTTTTACAGAAACACAGCTCACACATCAGGCCTGCGTACACTGCAGAGACCTCATTAAAAGAGAAAAAAACATGAGTTTAAACCTCTTCGTATGTAAAAAAACACAAACACACACAATCATGGGCGTCAACAGAAAAATAGATCTGAGTCAGTGATGAGGAGTATGAAAAGAGGACGACGGATGCAGAAGCTCAAAAGTGTGAGTGCAAGAGTGCGAGGGGTACTTTTGTAGCGTGGATGACGAAGCAGGGCTCCACCAGAAATTAATTGGTGCGACCCAAAAAGACACAAAAGTCATGATCCGGTCACACTCATCCGGCCTACATATCAAATGAAATCACATATTTATGACCGACATGTTACGCAACAACCATTTCCACCTCGAACACACACTCTTCCTCCTGCTTTCAATACTCAAAACTCTTGAACGAGATTCTCGCAGATTAAAAACTCTTTGTTCCCCTAACAGCGATTACGTTATCTCGATCCGCGTCTATAATGTACGTTTTACCCGGTCGGACAATAACCTGCTGGTTCAGAGCAGGAGGAGGAAGCTGAAATCTCTCCTATCTGCCGTTAAAGAACTTCATAAGCGAAAAGATAACGGCGGTTAGAAGATACACTGATGACGAAGTGTCCAAGTAGCTTTCCTCTGTGATTAGAGTGGTGGACTGATAGAGGGCGAGCGAGGTAGACACGAACAAAGAGGGAGAGAGAGAGGGAGAGAGGAGAGAGAGAGAGAGAGAGAGAGAGAGAGAGAGAGAGAGAGAGAGAGGGCTGACAGCTTTGGTTGATCTGTGGAAAGTTCATTTGCAATCATTTTGATGATCAATTCATCGGGTCGTTATTCTGGATAGAGCTTCCCAAATTGGATCAAATGATCGTAATGTTAATATCTGTGCTATTTTTTTTTTTAACAATCTTTGCTTCATAAACCAAAGAATGAATCAACGAATAGAGAAAACGATCGTCAAATGCATCCGTGACGTGGTTACCACTTTGACGGACTCTAGACTTTTTTGGTTTCAGGGTGGAAGAGCTTCTCAGGCGAGATTCATTTGAGATACATTGAGCCAGAATGTCAGAAGTCACATTCCTCAAAATGGACTAAAAGTAACGGTGATGTGTTCTTTAAAAATCTCCTCCATAAATCTTGCCTCCTGAACAAACCCCGTAGGGGAAAAAAAAAAAGTCCCATCCTTAAGAGGCCTGTTTTGTTTATGTCTCACTTTGCTTATGCATTTATTTATTTATCATTCCGTGCTCTCCTGCCACACGGCCGGGGGGGGAGCGAGGGGACCACAGGTGCTCGGGTGAATCCGATGGACATCCGCAATTTATCATTCATACGCCGGTGACGGCAGGCCAGGCCGAAATATGGCACGGTAAACACAAACCATAGATCATTCACGGACACAGATACACACAGACAGCAGCGGACGCAGATAAACACAGCTCGCACACACACATACATAAAATATGTCTTTGAAGACAGATGCTTTTACGCGTACATGGCGCTGGACACGGGTCACGTCACAACGCGCTGCAGATATCTTTTTCTGTCCGTCTTTTTATTCCACTTTATCTTTGTCTCTCTTTTGGGACGCTTGTTTCCCTCCTTCCTCTGTCTCTTCTTCTTGCAGATTTCTGGCAGGAGTAGACACTTCAAAGAGAGAAGTGCTGCCATCCTCCCATTAATGAAAAAAAATAGATGTTGGCTGTCTTATTTGTACTATAACCCCCTCTGTGCAGATATTTGGATCTCCTGAACAATTACAGCTTTCTCTTCCAAAGTCCGACCACTTTCATGCAAACCACCCAAGACTGCAACCAACTGGAGACCTCAGCTTCCCCCTTTCTTTCCTTTTTTCTCAGGTATAAATACACTGAAGAGATGACAGCTGCCCCCCTCCCTCCCTTCCCCCAAGTCCTACATACACTCCCCTCCCCTAAATGCCCCGTGCCTCGAAAACTTTTAATCTGGGCTTTAGAGGGATGTATCACAGTGGGACATCACTGCTGGCCTGCATCTGCCAGAGAGAGCTGGGAGCTGATTTCTATGTTTACATAAGATTAGAGCGCGGGGAGAAAAAGAAGGTAGCCGATATGGTAGCTCCGAGCCAAGCGCCTCTCATTTTTAATGCAGGAAATGCTGCCACAAACAGCCTGCAGGAGAGAGGGGCTGAGGAGAGATATAGCCAAAGGTAGCAGCAGTAAGTTACACCACTTTATGGGCCTCGGGGGTGTGCAATGCATGTGTGTGTGTGTGTGTGGCATAATATGGGTGCAGTGCAGCAGCGGTCAGGGATCTTAAACCACTGACACAAACACACTGCTCTCCTTTTTTTTTTTTTTTCTAATTTGGCCGATACCTTGATGCAAATACCCACACGAGAAGCCCGCAGCATGAAAAAATATGTCAGCTGATCGGGCGAGGATTAAGGTTCCAATTCCTCGCCGGGGTGCGCTGAAACATTTCAACCCCGGCAACCTTATCGAGAGTTTTAACGTCTATCATTGAGGGGCAGAAGCGGGGCGCTGTGACTGCCCCCAAGTGGCCAAAGGTCGATTAACGCTCCTTTAAAATTAGCTTAAAAAGCACGGCGCGCACGAGCCCAGCAACCAGTGTGCAAATCAACAGTAAGTGACGAGATGACAGGACTGCGCCGCATCTGTTTGATCGGACCTCCACCATGGCTGCTGGAGGGCCCGTTACATAAGCTGACTGTGCCATACTCACTGCATGTGTTCCAGGCCTGTACTTATAGGCGCGGGTCACGGTGTCCAGTTCACAGTTCATGTCGCCTACACTGCAAACATAAAGTCCACATACCACCTGCCCTATCATATGGCACACACACACACACACACTCACACATACAGCGCATGCAGAGTACACCCGCTGACCCTTGGTAAATGACATAACCATGTGACATCTGTGTGCCGTAAAAACAACCAAGCAAAACGACTGCTTGTCCGCACTCACACATACACAGCTACAAAGATGCCGCTCCGCACAAAGACGACTTAATGAAGCATTCTTGTATTTGTCAATGTCCTGACATTTTTTCACATTATGCAGTTATCTAGGTATGTAAATGACTTGCATACAGAAAAAACGAAACTTTGAGGTGACCCAACCACCTTGCATGCTTTGCATCTGTGAGAGATCAGCAAAAGACATTAAATGCATGTCTTTCGAGGTGTAAATAAAACATTCCTGCGTGCAATTTCATAATATTCCACATTGACACACTAGTTTGCAGCCATTTTGGTTGATAAATCTTAACAGGAACCTTCAGTATTTAAGAAATGCCATGATGCTTTTCAGTCTTCTTCTTATTTTTGCTGCAAATGTGCCATGGTTCCAAATATCAGTTATCCGTCTCCTCGACTTCTAATAGCCGAGCCACATCAGTCGATCCCTAGCATACACAGCATGTGTGTGTGTGAGCCCCAGACTGGTAACTGCAGACTTTATGGCTTATTTCCTTTATGCTTACAGTCATGTTTTAGTCATGCAGCTCTCCACTCGCCACCTTTGATCTTTATTACAAGTGTAAAAGACAGTGCGTCTTGTACAACACGATAGAGATGAAGAGCACGTTTTATCGTACGGCCAGACAGAATCAAGATAAAGTCCGGTGCGTTTGGGCCCGTGACACAGTCTTAGAAAGGGGGAAAAATGTGTGCAGCCACAAACACGATCTACAAACTAACATCACAGCAGACAAAAATGAATGCTGCAACAGTGAAACAGGAGCAGGAACGTAGGATGGGACTAGAATAAATGCTCATGTCAGAACACCTATGAGAATGTCCTGACAGTGAGGACTACACAGCCGAAACTCAACTCGTCGTAGCCACTTTTCTACAACCAGAAAGTCGACCGACATGTAAGTGCCCTTACGCAAGGCATCAAACTCACTGAACCTGCTCGGCAGCCAACAGTAGCTGTAGCAGCGGCGGCGGCGGATCGGCAGTGTAAATTTACAGAAAGTGTGTAACCCTCCCTCCTTTTCTGCTGCACCTCCTGACCCTGGCTGTTGGTGTAAATATAAATGTGCTCCTGCACTGTCAACTCGCACTCGGTTACACAAGCAGCAGTTCCACAAAGGTTAAAAATATGTATATTTTACTTCCTCCTGCTTTTTTCTCTCTGCTTTTGTCTATCTAACTTTCCCTATGTGCGAGTTTTTCTGCCTCTTGAAGTGGAGGGCTCAGCGGGTCAGGGGCATTAGTGGAAATCTGCCGTTATTTTATTTTAGTTTCTTTCTTTC